>JALAZF010000173.1:11702500-11796274 GCA_022829125.1 Lathyrus tuberosus | reverse complement strand
TAGTAAGTGGTTTTTCTTGTATTCTCTTATTATTGATAATCAATTTCCACAAAGAAAGATATGAAATAATTGTTTATGTCACCAACTTTAATTATTAAATCTTGATGTTTTATCTTATTTTCTAATACATAGTATTTAATATATATATATATATATATATATATATATATATATATATATATATATATAAATATATATATTATATATATATATATATATATATATATATATATATATTTATATATATATATTGTGTCCTTTTTTCTGTATTGTTTAATTTTTGCACCAAATGATTTAAAAAAAATCAACCGCGAGTAGTTTTAGTCAATCCTTCCTATATGTGTTTGTAAAAGAAAACAAATAATTTTATAAAAAACAATAAAATCTAACAATAGTAAAAGAAAAAGGATTAATATAATAAAAAATTTTAGGAAAAATATTTATCAATTTAACAATCGTACAATCCAAAATTTTGCATTCGTCCCTTTAATTTATGAGAAAAGATACTTTGACACTATGTTTTAACACTTACACCGTAAGTGTACATCTAAAACATACTAAATTTATTTTTTAATAATTTAAATTACATTGGTTTGTGTGCGAGATTGATTTCTTTTGAGCTTGTATATGGTGTAAAGTTACGGTGTACATAAATATGGTGTCAAAATAGCACATCTTTTAATTTATTGACTTAGCGTCTTATAGTTTTAGAACCTTGTATTCTTAAAAAATTTAATAAAAGTTGTTTTTCATTTGAAAAATATTATCTTTAATTAAATAATATTAAATATAAGTTGAATATTTATTGCTTTCATATAAATTAAAAAATATTATTTTATATTATTTGTTTTATAAAGATTAAATTGACGGTAAAATGTACTAATATTTTATTATATAAAGTTATAATGGTTTATTCATAAAATATTTTATAAAAGTTTAAAATTAAACTACTTTTGATATTTTTACAACTATGATCACATGAATATAATTTAAAATGATAATAACACACTCGACAATGAAAATTAATTTTGGGCATTTTAAGATATATTATTCTAAAGGAATTGGCATTTTTGTAGAATGTTAAAGTTTTCAAGATTCATAAACTATCATAGCGGAGATTGAGTTAGTTTGTAAGTTCGCCATATTTACTATACATAAGTAATTTTAAAGTTTAATTTTTTTACTAAGATCAATTAGTATAAAAATTAAAATCAAATTATTTCTTAGTCTAAAAATACTATTCATATAAAATTTGGTCAAAATGTCTTACCGCTTTTTTATTAATCAAAATAATAACATACACTTGAGGTGATAGGTCATTTCTAAGATACTAACAATGTATATTCAAGGAATTGACCGTGAATCCTATCAAAGACAATTCTAAAGTGACACATTAGTGCGATTTTGAGAATTAAATTTATATCTTATCTTTTTTGTTTCATTTACAATAATAAATTAATAATAAAAATTTTCAAATAATTTATTTATCAAATTAAAATTTGTTTATATTTATAACTATTAAAACATAATGAATAATTGTATCAAACTTTTTAAAGTTTGAAATAAATAAATAAAAAACTACTAATTACATGACACTATATAATAATATTTTAAATACTTCTTCAATGAGATTTTATCTTTTTCCCTGCGAGAATTTACCATTAAATTTAAATCAAAAAACATATAACTAATTAAAATATAATAAGGGTTATATGTCTATGGGGTTTTGGGTTGATCTAATTGAAATGAAATTTTCGTATAATTTTTTTATTTACTAATTTATTTATGTTCAAGGAATCACTGTTAATTTGTATTAGAGAAGATAAACTTTAAATAAATAAAAAATGATTTACCATTTTGATAAACTAATTGAAATAAGCATATAATTTTTTTAAAAACTTTGAGAATTAAAATTTATTATTAAAACTTGATCATCAATCATTATTTTACAGTTTTTAATAAGGGTTTTGATGTTAATCCTCGATTTTACAAAATTAGGCTCTTACTCTATAGACGCATTAAAATCTTAAAGAAGAAGAAATATATAAAAGGGGAGTTATTTAAAAAATGTTTTTTAGGTTACAAATATGTTTATTACTTATTCATTTAATTGAATATTCATGTATTTACAATGAATATTATTAATTATTTTGTCATGACTATAAATAATTTTCAAAATCTCTAAAAATTGAATAAGAAATTTTTATTATGTATATTTTACGTTAAAAATCATCAATAACCCCTACACATGACTATAGTAAGCTTTCAATTAAAAGAAATATTGTTTCTGTAATAAAACAAGAGTATTTAATAAATTGTGGTTGCTTGATTCACACACTATCAACTCTTAATTTGTCCATACAGATATTTAACAATCTGGCGTTTATATTTGAGTAGAATTGTTTTTCTCTAATTTTATCGAATTAATTTGATATTATTTTTAAAAAGTAGAACTCTTCTCTATAGAATACTCGACACTTAAATCACAGAGTTATAATATAAAACTATTTAGATATATATATATATATATATATATATATATATAGAGAGAGGAGATAGAGAGAGAGAGAGAGAGAGAGAGAGAGAACCACAAAAAGCTTGAACATGGTTTAAACTTATCATTTATTTAGATCAATAATCAATTACTGACACACAAAACAAACATTTTATTGGTACATTAATTTAAAAAGCTGAAGCTAAATGACTTTATAAGACAAAGTACATCTAATAATTTAGGCATTAATAGGTGCAAAATTTGTCAGTTTTCTAACATGTTGTGTTGGATTATCCAAGACAATGGCTGCATAGCTTTTAGAAGTTGAACCATCTGTGGCGGAAAGCGTTAAGCGGTAGTTGGTCCCTTGTGATGTTATTTCAGACACACCACTTAAGAACCTTTTCGAATTAAGCTTATTACCTTGCTTGTTGTACTCGTTTACAGCAAAGTTGCCAATTTCATTAACTAATGGATCATTGGGGTTGATGAAGGCAGCATGATTCACGACCATAGTGGAAAAAATAACCACTAGAAAAATAAGACTAAAATATTGAATTCTCATTGTGATTATACTGGTACTATGATTTTCAAGTTTTTTCAAATTGGGTTGTAGTGAGTTAATCTGATTATATAAGGGTGGTATATATACTACACAATAATTACAAAAACATTGAATTTTTATTTTTATAAAAAAACGTTAAAATACATTGCATATTGATATTAAAAAAAAAACATGTCTAGTCAAAAATTTCATTCTATTTTACTATTGGAAATCATAAAATATAATTAAGGTGTTTGGTTAATTGTAAGTGGTTTTTCTTGTATTCTCTTTTTTTTTAACAAGCAAATATATTCATATAAGGATACAATATAATCAATCTCCACAAAGAAAGATATGAAATAATTGTTTATGTCACCAACTTTAATTATTAAATCTTTATGCTTTATCTTATTTTCTAAAACATAGTATTTAAACTATATATATATATATATATATATATAAGTATATATATATATATATATATATATATATATATATATTATATATATAAATAGTGTGTTTTTTTTTCTGTATTGTTTAATTTTTGCACCAAATGATTTAGAAAAAATCAACCGCAAGTATTTTTAGTCAATCCTTCCTATATGTGTTTGTAAAAGTAAACAAATAATTTTATAAAAATCAATAAAATGTAACAAAAGCAAAAGAAAAAGAATTAATATAATAAAAAATTTCAGGAAAATGTTTATCAATTTAACAATTATACCATCCCAAAGTTTTGCATTCGTCCCTTTAATTTATTGAAATAACATCTTATAGTTCTAGAACCTCGTATTCTTAAAAAATATAATAAAAGTTGTTTTTTATTTTTAAAATAATATTTTTAATTAAATAATATTAAATATATGTTGAATATTTATTCCTTTCATATAGATTAAAAAATATTATTTTATATAATTTGTTTTATAAAGATTAAATTGACTGTAAAATGTAATAATATTTTATTATATAAAGTTATAATGGTTTATTAATAAAATATTTTATAAAAGTTTAAAATTAAGCTACTTTTGATATTTTTCAAACTATGATCACATGAGTATAACATTAAAATGATAATAACACACTCGACAATGAAAATTAATTTTGGACAATTTGAGATGTATTATTCTAAAGGAATTGGCAATTTTCTAGAATGTTAAAGTTTTCAAGATTCATAAACTATAAGTGGAGATTGAGTTAGTTTGTAAGTTCGCCATATTTACTACACATAAGTCATTATACAATTTAATTTTTTTACTAGAATAAATTAATATAAAAAATTAAAATCAAATTATTTCTTAATCCAAAAATACTATTTATCTAAAATTTGGTCAAAATGTCTTACCGCTTTTTTTAAGATACTAACAATGTATATTCAAAGAATTGACAATGAATCCTATCAAAGACAATTCTAAAGTGGCACATTAGTACGATTTTGAGAATTAAATTTATATCTTATTTGTTTGTTTCGTTTACAATAATAAAGTATATTAAAAATTTTAAAATAATTGATTTATCTAAATAAAATTTGTTTATATTTATAACTATCAAAACATAATGAATAAATATATCACACTTTTTAAAGTTTGAAACAAATAAATAAAATACTACTAATTACATGACACTATATAATAATAATTTTACAAACTTCTTTAATGAGATTTTATCTTTTTCCCTCTATGTTACACCTGCGAGAAATTTACCATTTGTTAGAAGTAATTCATGTTAGTTTGTCGAAGTCGAAGGGTTTTATAGGTTTTGGTCGAAGTTGTGGATAGTCAGTTGGATAGTTGTAGTGTTGTGTAGTCAGCTGTATGCGACAGAGTCCAATATAGCTGATAAAGAGTTAGTCGAAATGTTTGTGGGCCTGGGCTTTGAAAGCCTATATAAAGGGCATTGTAATTTGTAATATATACAACAGCTTCATAATAAAATTTTACAAAGTTTCCAAACCCTAATCTCTTCTTATTTTTCTTCTCTCTCTTTCCTCCTTCTTCTTCTTTCTCTCAAACATTCATCTTTCTTGGAACCCAGTTCCAACAATTGGTATTACAGAGCCCGGTTGTGATTCAGAGAGAATCTAATGGCAAACGGAACAACAACGTCCACATAATTCCCAGCGAATCTACCGGTTTTCAAAGGGGAAAACTACAAAACGGTGGGTGGCGCAGATGAGGGTTATCTTCAGATTTCAAGATGTGGTTGAAATCGTGAATGATGGTGTAACGGAATTAGGGGCAAATGCTACTGATGAACAGAAAGCTGCGTACAAGGATCAAAGGAAGAAAGATGGTAAAGCGTTGTTCTTGATTCACCAGTGTGTGGATCCGAATGTGTTTGAGAAAATTATTGAAGAGGAATCTGCAAAAGGAGCGTGGGACAAGTTAAAGAACTTGCATGGAGGTGATGAGAAACTGAAGAGGGTGAAGCTGCAAACCTTGAGAAAGCAATACGAAATGATTCAAATGAAAGAAGATGAATTAGTTTCGGAGTTTTTTTCAAGATTGGTGATGCTGACGAACCAGATGAAGTCTTGTGGAGAAACAATCACAGATTTGCAGAAGATTGAGAAGGTACTAAGATCTCTGACTGCAAATTTTGATTACATTGTAGTGTCAATTGAAGAGTCCGAGAATCTTGTTGAGATGAAGATTAAAGAGCTACAGGCCTCTTTGGAAGCTCATGAGATGAGATTGAAGCAAAGAGATTCAGAAAGAGAAAAGACATCGGACCAAGCACTACAAGCGAAATTCACCAAGAAATCTGGAAGGCGAAGCAGGGAAGGAATCTTGTTAGTGATGAGAAGTCAAGCAAGAGTTCTAAGAATCATGTTGATTTAAAGAAAGTCATGGGCAACAAGTATTCTGGGAAGAAAGTTGACATGAAAGACGTGCAGGTGTTACAATTGTCAAAGTTTTGGTCATTATGCTCGAGACTGTCGAAAGAAGAAGGAAGCACGGGCAAAAGAAAGTGACAAAGTGCAGTATGCACAGGCAGATGATAGTGATTCTGAAGGTGTGCTGCTAATGGCAGACACTCATTCGAAGGATGATGACACAAATTTGTGGTATCTTGATTCAGGTTGCAGCAACCACATGACTGGTAATAAGAACTTGGTTCACGAAGCTTGATGAATCAGTTAAGAAGGTGATAAAGTTGCAGATGGTAGACAGATCACATCAGGTGGAAAAGGAAACATATCTGTAATGAGAAGAGATGGTAGAAAAGCCAGCATTACTGATGTGTTGTATGTGCCTTCTATGACAAGTAACTTGATAAGTATAGGTCAATTACTTGCCAAAGGACATAATATGAAGCTGGAGAAGAACCAAATGAAGGTGTATCATGCTGATGGTAGGTTGATATTGAAAGCACCATTGGGCTGATAACAAGACGTTTAAAGTTCAGATTAACATGATTAATCATGAATGTCTTTCATCAACTACGAAAGAGGAAAAGAATTGGATATGGCATCATAGATATGGCCATCTAAACTTTAGGAGTTTGGGTATGCTGAATCAGAAGAAGATGGTGTATGGTTTACCCTCAGGTGAAGGAACCAAATCATGTGTGTGAAGAATGCTGCAAAGCGATAGCAGGCTAGAAAAGCATTCAAACATGATCTGCCAATTAAGTCGAAAGGAAAGTTGGAGCTTGTTCATTCTGACGTATGTGGACCTTTTGAAGTTAGGTCGAATGGTGGCAAGCGTTACTTCTTAACTTTCATTGATGAATTCACCAGATATATGTGGATTTATGTGATCGAAAGTAAGAGTGGAAGTATTCACAAAGTTCAAGAAGTTTAAGTTGCTTGTCAAAAAGCAAAGTGGCTGCAAGCTAAAGAAACTGAGAACTGATGGTGGTGGTGAATACACCTCTCGAGAGTTTGCTAGATTTTGTGAAGAGGAAGAATATAGAGCATGAGGTTATTGCTCCCAATACACCTCAACATAATGGAATAGCTGAGAGGAAGAATAGAAGTATACTGAATATGACGAGAAGTATGTTGAAGGCTAAAGAGGTGCCAAAGAGATTTTGGGCTGAAGCAGCTTCGACAGTAGTATACATTCTGAATAGATGTCCAAACGAAGAAGTTAGTCGAGAAGACTCCTTATGAAGCTTGGACAGGTGAGAAGCCAAATGTAAGTAATCTTAAAGTTTTTGGATCAATATGTTTTAGGCATGTTCCTGAGCAATTGAGAACAAAACTAGATGATCGAAGTCAAACCATGGTGCTCATAGGTTATCATTCGACTGGTGCATATAGACTATATTCACCAGAAGATGATAAATTTGTGATCAGTCGAGATGTTCTGGTAGATGAAAATCAAAAATTGGGAGTGGAGTCATGGGTCAGTTCGACAGGATACTGGTCGACAGATGGAAGATACAGTTCCGACGGTGCTTGAAGAAGACCAACAAACTGAGGCCACGACAAGTCGAAATGAAGAACCTCCTGAGCAGAATGTCAGAAGATCAACTAGAACAAGAGCTGAGTCGACAAGGTTAGATGGATATGAAAGATTTCCAGATAATGCAATTGATGTAGATGGTGACTTAATTGAAGAAGCAACGATGATGGCTGAAGCAGAACCAATTAATTTGGATGAAGCCATGAATGATTCGAATTGGTGTGAAGCCATGAAGGAAGAACTCAGGGCAATTGAGAAAGAACAATACCTGGGAACTTGTCGAAAGAGCCAGCAAGAAGCCTATTGATGTAAAATGGGTTTACAAGCTGAAACGAAGGCCAAAATGGTGAAATTGCCCAAGCATAAGGCAAGACTAGTGGCAAAGAGGATTTCTGCAGAAACCTGGTATTGATTTCGATGAAGTATATGCGCCAGTGGCTAGGTTGGAAACAATCAGGATTGTTGTTTCGACAGCAGCGTATAGAGGATGGAAGATACATCAGTTGGATGTGAAATCAGCATTTTTTGAATGGTCCCTTGGAGGAAGAAGTTTACGTCAGTCAACCACCAGGATTTGAGATTAAAGGGCATGAGTCGAAGGTGTACAGATTGAGGAAGGCTCTCTATGGATTAAAGCAAGCCCCTAGGGCTTGGAACAGAAGAATAGATAGTTTCCTAATCGAAGCAGGGTTCACAAAGTGTGTGTCTGAGCATGGAGTTTTACGTAAATGATGTTGACAATGATAGTCGAATCATTTTATGCCTGTACGTTGATGATTTGCTAATTACAGGTGCAAATGAAGCTGAGATAAGAAAAGTTAAGTCGAAGCTAATGCAAGAGTTCGAAATGTCCCGACCTAGGGAATTTGTCATATTTCTTAGGGATGGAATTCAAAGACAACAGCTGAAGGTGTGTTCCTGCACCAGAAGAAGTATGCTCAAGATATCTTGAAGAGGTTCAAGATGATTGACTGTAAAGCTGCAACAACTCCATTGGAAACAGGAGCAAAGTTGAAGAAGGTAACTGATGATGAGTTTGTAAGTTCGAAACTGTACAAACAAATTATTGGATCCTTGAGGTATCTTTGCAATACAAGGCCGGACATTTGTCAGAGTGTCGGATTGTTAAGTCGATTTATGGAGAAACCCCAAGAATGTCATCTCATTGCAGTAAAGAGAGTACTGAGATACATTAAGGGTACGATTGATCATTGGTGTGCTGATGCCATGTCGAAATAAGTCCAAGTCGAAAGATGCTGAGGTATATGGTTATACTGATTTAGATTTCAGTGGAGACCAAGATGAGAAGAAAAGTACTGCAGGCTATATTTTCATGATCGAAGGAGCTCCAATTTCTTGGAGTTCGAGAAAACAAAGCATTGTGGCTTTGTCATCATGTGAAGCTGAGTATGTAGCTGCATCGTATGCAGCATGTCAGGCAGCATGGATAGAGATGTTTGCTCGATAGAAACTCAAGATCAAGGAACCTGGGAGGATGAAATTGTTTGTAGACACACAAGTCAGCTATTGATCTTACCAATCATCCTATGTGTCATGGTCGAAGTAAGCACATAGAAAGAAGGTATCATTTTCTCAGGGATCAAGTAAAACAGAGGGAAGCTGGATATTGAATATTGTAAGACTGAAGTTCAGCTAGCTGACATACTTACCAGACCTCTGAAGAAAATCAGATTCGACGAATTAAAGAAGAGCATTGGGATGAGAAGTCTCGAAAACATGAATTAGGTGGTGTGTTAGAAGTAATTCATGTTAGTTTGTCGAAGTCGAAGGGTTTTATAGGTTTTGGTCGAAGTTGTGTATAGTCAGTTGGATAGTTGTAGTGTTGTGTAGTCAGCTGTATTCGACAGAGTCGAATATAGCTGATAAAGAGTTAGTCGAAATGTTTGTGGGCCTGGGCTTTTAATAGCCTATATAAAGGGCATTGTAATTTTGTAATATATACAACAGCTTCATAATAAAATTTTACAAAGTTTCCAAACCCTAATCTCTTCTTATTTTTCTTCTCTCTCTCTTCTCCTTCTTCTTCTTTCTCTAAAACATTCATCTTTCTTGGAACCCAGTTCCAACACCATTAAATTTAAATAAAAAAAAATATAACTAATGAAATTATAATAAGGGTTTTATGTCTATGGGGTTTTTGGGTTGATACTAATTGAAATCAAATTTTCGTATAATTTTTTTATTTACTAATTATTTATGTTCAAGGAATCACTGTTATTTGTATTAGAGAAGATAAACTTTAAATAATAAAAAATGATTTACATTTTGACAAACTAATTTAAATAAGCATATAATTTTTTTAAAAACTTTGAGAATTAAAATTTATTATAAAAACTTGATTATCAATCATTATTTTACAGTTTTTTAAAATGGGTTTTGATGTTATTCCCTCGATTTTTACAAAATTTACAGACGCATTAAAATTTTAAAGCAGAAGAAAAATATAAAAGGGGAGTTATTAAAAAAATGTTATTTAAGTTACAAATATGTTTATTATTTATTCATTTAATTGAATATTCATGTATTCACAATGAATATTATTAATTATTTTGTCATGACTATAAGTAATTTTCAAAAACTCTAAAAATTAAATAAGATATTTTTATTATGTATATATTACATTAAAACTCATCAATAACACCTACACATGACTATAGTAAGCTTTCAATTAAAAGAAATATTGTTTTTTGTAATAAAATAAGAGTATTTAATGAATTGTCGTTGTTTGATTCACACACTATGAACTCTTAATTTGTCATACATATATTTAACAAACTGAAGTTTATATTTGAGTAGAATTGTTTTTCTCTAATTTTATTGAATAAATTTGATATATTATTTTTAAAAATTAGAACTCTTTTCTATAGAATACTCGACAGTTAAATCGCAGAGTTATAATACAAACGAGAGAGAGAGAGAGAGAGAGAGAGAGAGAGAGAGAGAGAGAGGAGAGAGAGAGGAGAGAGGAGAGAGAGAGAGAGAGAGAGAGAGGAGAGAGAGAGGATGAGAGAGAGAAGAGAGAGAGAGAGAGAGAGAGAGAGAGAGAGAGAGAGAGAGAGAGAGAGAACCACAAAAAACTTGAACATGATTTAAACTTCTTATCATTTATTTAGATCAATAATCAATTAATGACACACAAAACATACATTTTATTGGTGCATTAATTTAAAAGCTAAAGCTAAATGACTATATAAGACAAAGTACATCTAATAATTTAGGCATTAATAGGTGCAAAATTTGTCAATTTTCTAACATGTTGTGTTGGATTATCTAATACAATGGCTCCATAATTTTTAGAGGTTCTGTGGCGGAAAGCGTGAAGCGGTAGTTGGTCCCTTGTGAAGTTATTTCAAATACACCACTTAAGACCTTTTCGAATTTAAGCGTATTACCTTGCGTGTTGTACTCGTTATAGCAAAGTTGTCAATTTCATTAACTAATGGATCATTGGGGTTGATGAAGGCAACATGATTCACGACCACAGAGGAAAAAATAACCACTAAAAAAATAAGAATAAACGATTGAATTCTCATTGTGATTGGCCTGTTACTATGATTTTTAAAGTTTTTTCAAATTGGGTTGTAGTGAGGTAGTCTGATTATGTAAGGTTGGTATATATATTACACAATAATTACAAAAACAATGAATTTTTGTTTTTATAAAAAAAAAAACGTTAAAATACATTGCATATTGATAATTAAAAAATAAAAACATGTCTAGTCAAAATTTCATTCTATTTTACTATTGGAAATCATAAATATAATTAAGGTGTTTGGTTAATTGTAAGTGGTTTTTCTTGTATTCTCTTATTATTGATAATCAATTTCCACAAAGAAAGATATGAAATAATTGTTTATGTCACCAACTTTAATTATTAAATCTTTATGTTTTATCTTATTTTCTAATACATAGTATTTAATATATATATATATATATATATATATATTGTGTCTTTTTTCTGTATTGTTTAATTTTTGCACCAAATGATTTAAAAAAATCAACCGCGAGTAGTTTTAGTCAATCCTTCCTATATGTGTTTGTAAAAGAAATAAAATAATTTTATAAAAAACAATAATATGTAACAATAGTAAAAGAAAAAGAATTAATATAATAAAAAATTTCTGAAAAATATTTATCAATTTAACAATCGTACAATCCAAAATTTTGCATTCGTCCCTTTAATTTATAAGAAAAGATACTTTGACACTATGTTTTAACACTTACTCCGTAAGTGTACATCTAAAACATACTAAATTTATTTTTTAATAATTTAAATTACATTGGTTTAGTGTGCGAGATTGATTTATTTTGAGCTTTTATACGGTGTACATAAACATGGTGTCAAAATAGCACATCTCTTAATTTATTGACTTAACGTCTTATAGTTTTAGAACCTCGTATTCTTAAAAAATTTAATAAAAGTTGTTTTTCATTTTAAAAATATTATCTTTAATTAAATAATATTAAATATAAGTTGAATATTTATTCCTTTCATATAAATTAAAAAATATTATTTTATATTATTTGTTTTATAAAGATTAAATTGACTGTAAAATGTACGAATATTTTATTATATAAAGTTATAATGGTTTATTCATAAAATATTTTATAAAAGTTTTAAATTAAAAACTACTTTTGATATTTTTACAACTATGATCACATGAATATAATTTAAAATGATAATAACACGCTCGACAATGAAAATTAATTTTAGGCATTTTAAGATATATTATTCTAAAGGAATTGGCATTTTTCTAGAATGTTAAAGTTTTCAAGATTCATAAACTATCATAGCGGAGATTGAGTTAGTTTGTAAGTTCGCCATATTTACTATACATAAGTCATTTTAAAGTTTAATTTTTTTACTAAGATAAATTAGTATAAAAAATTAAAATCAAATTATTTCTTAGTCTAAAAATACTATTCATCTAAAATTTGGTCAAAATGTCTTACCGCTTTTTTATTAATCGAAATAATAACATATACTTGAGGTGATAGGTCATTTCTAAGATACTAACAATGTATATTCAAAGAATTGACAATGAATCCTATCAAAGACAATTCTAAAGTGACACATTAGTGCAATTTTGAGAATTAAATTTATATCTTATCTTTTTTGTTTCATTTACAATAATAAAGTAATAATAAAAATTTTCAAATAATTTATTTATCTAATTAAAATTTGTTTATATTTATAACTATTAAAACTAATGAATAATTATATCAAACTTTTTAAAGTTTTGAAATAAATAAATAAAATACTACTAATTACATGACACTATATAATAATAGTTTTTAAATACTTCTTCAATGAAAATTTATCTTTTTCCCTGCGAGAATTTACCATTAAATTTAAATAAAAAAACATATAACTAATTAAAATATAATAAGGGTTATATGTCTATGGGGTTTTGGGTTGATCTAATTGAAATGAAATTTTCGTATAATTTTTTTATTTACTAATTATTTATGTTCAAGGAATCACTGTTATTAGTATTAGAGAAGATAATCTTTAAATAAATAAAAAATGATTTACATTTTGATAAACTAATTAAAATAAGGATATAATTTTTTTAAAAACTTTGAGAATTAAAATTTATAATTAAAACTTGATCATCAATCATTATTTTACAGTTTTTTAATAAGGGTTTTGATGTTAATCCCTCGATTTTACAAAATTAGGCTCTTACTCTATAGACGCATTAAAATCTTAAAGAAGAAGAAATATATAAGAGGGGAGTTATTTAAAAAATGTTTTTTAGGTTACAAATATGTTTATTACTTATTCATTTAATTGAATATTCATGTATTTACAATGAATATTATTAATTATTTTGTCATGACTATAAGTAATTTTCAAAATCTCTAAAAATTGAATAAGAAATTTTTATTATGTATATTTTACATTAAAACTCATCAATAACCCCTACACATGACTATAGTAAGCTTTCAATTAAAAGAAATATTGTTTCTGTAATAAAACAAGAGTATTTAATAAATTGTGGTTGCTTGATTCACACACTATCAACTCTTAATTTGTCATACAGATATTTAACAATCTGGAGTTTATATTTTGAGTAGAATTGTTTTTCTCTAATTTTTATCGAATTAATTTGATATTATTTAAAAAAGTAGAACTCTTCTCTATAGAATACTCGACACTTAAATCACAGAGTTTATAATATAAACTATTTAGATAGATAGATAGATAGATAGATAGATAGAGGTAGATAGATAGATAGATAGATAGATAGATAGAGAGAGAGAGAGAGAGAGAGAGAGAGAGAGAGACACACAAAAGGCTTGAACATGGTTTAAACTTCTTATCATTTATTTAGATCAATAATCAATCACAGACACACAAAAACATACATTTTATTGGTACATTAATTTAAAATCTGAAGCTAAATGACTTTATAAGACAAAGTACATCTAATAATTTAGGCATTAATAAGTGCAAAATTTGTCAGTTTTCTAACATGTTGTGTTGGATTATCCAATACAATGGCTGCATAGCTTTTAGAGGTTGAACCATCTGTGGCGGAAAGCGTTAAGCGGTAGTTGGTCCCTTGTGATGTTATTTCAGACACACCACTTAAGACCTTTTCGAATTTAAGCTTATTACCTTGCTTGTTGTACTCGTTTACAGCAAAGTTGCCAATTTCATTAACTAATGGATCATTGGGGTTGATGAAGGCAGCATGATTCACGACCATAGAGGAAAAAATAACCACTAGTAAAATAAGACTAAAATATTGAATTCTCATTGTGATTATACTAGTACTATGATTTTTCAAGTTTTTTCAAATTGGGTTGTAGTGAGTTAATCTGATTATGTAAGGGTGGTATATATACTACGCAATAATTACAAAAACATTGAATTTTTATTTTTATAAAAAAAAACGTTAAAATACATTGCATATTGATATTAAAAAAAAACATGTCTAGTCAAAATTTCATTCTATTTTACTATTGGAAATCATAAAATATAATTAAGGTGTTTGGTTAATTGTAAGTGATTTTTCTTGTATTCTCTTTTTTTTTAACAAGCAAATATATTCATATAAGGATACAATATAATCAATCTCCACAAAGAAAGATATGAAATAATTGTTTATGTCACCAACTTTAATTATTAAATCTTTATGCTTTATCTTATTTTCTAAAACATAGTATTTAAATTATATATATATATATATATATATATATATATATATATATATATATATATATATATATATATATATATATATATATATATATATATATATATATATATATATATATATATATATATATATATATATATATATATATATATATATATAGTGTGTTTTTTTCCTGCATTGTTTAATTTTTGCACCAAATGATTTAGAAAAAATCAACCGCAAGAATTTTTAGTCAATCCTTCCTATATGTGTTTGTAAAAGTAAACAAATAATTTTATAAAAATCAATAAAATGTAACAAAAGCAAAATAAAAAGAATTAATATAATAAAAAATTTCAGGAAAATATTTATCAATTTAACAATTGTACCATCCAAAATTTTGCATTCGTCCCTTTAATTTATTGACTTAACATCTTATAGTTCTAGAACCTCGTATTCTTAAAAAATGTAATAAAAGTTGTTTTTTATTTTAAAAATAATATGTTTAATTAAATAATATTAAATATAAGTTGAATATTTATTCCTTTCATATAGATTAAAAAATATTATTTAATATAATTTGTTTTATAAAGATTAAATTGTCTGTAAAATGTAATAATATTTTATTATATAAAGTTATAATGGTTTATTAATAAAATATTTTATAAAAGTTTAAAATTAAGCTACTTTTGATATTTTTAAAACTATGATCACATGAGTATAACTTAAAATGATAATAACACACTCGACAATGAAAATTAATTTTGGGCATTTTGAGATGTATTATTCTAAAGGAATTGGCAATTTTCTAGAATGTTAAAGTTTTCAAGATTCATAAACTATCATAGTGGAGATTGAGTTAGTTTGTAAGTTCGCCATATTTACTACACATAAGTCATTTTACAATTTAATTTTTTTACTAGAATAAATTAATATAAAAAATTAAAATCAAATTATTTCTTAATCCAAAAATACTATTCATATAAAATTTGGTCAAAATGTCTTACCGCTTTTTTAAGATACTAACAATGTATATTCAAAGAATTGACAATGAATCCTATCAAAGACAATTCTAAAGTGGCACATTAGTACGATTTTGAGAATTAAATTTATATCTTATTTGTTTGTTTCGTTTACAATAATAAAGTATATTAAAATTTTTAAAATAATTGATTTATCTAATTATAATTTGTTTATATTTATAACTATCAAAACATAATGAATAAATATATCACACTTTTTAAAGTTTGAAATAAATAAATAAAATACTACTAATTACATGACACTATATAATAATAATTTTACAAACTTCTTTAATGAGATTTTATCTTTTTCCCTCTATGTTACACCTGCGAGAATTTACCATTAAATTTAAATAAAAAAAGCATATAACTAATGAAAATATAATAAGGGTTTTATGTCTATGGGGTTTTGGGTTGATACTAATTGAAATAAAATTTTCGTATAATTTTTTTATTTACTAATTATTTATGTTCAAGGAATCACTGTTATTTGTAATAGAGAAGATAAACTTTAAATAAATAAAAAATAATTTACATTTTGACAAACTAATTTAAATAAGCATATAATTTTTTTAAAAACTTTGAGAATTAAAATTTATTATTAAAACTTGATCATCAATCATTATTTTACAGTTTTTAAAATGGATTTTGATGTTATTCCCTCGATTTTACAAAATTTACAGACGCATTAAAATTTTAAAGCAGAAGAAATATATAAAAGGGGAGTTATTAAAAAAATGTTTTTTAAGTTACAAATATGTTTATTATTTATTCATTTAATTGAATATTCATGTATTCACAATGAATATTATTAATTATTTTGTCATGACTATAAGTAATTTTCAAAAACTCTAAAAATTAAATAAGAAATTTTTATTATGTATATATTACATTAAAACTCATCACATGACAAATTAACGCCAATAAAAGGTTTTCTAGAGAGAGAAGCTCCAACTTCTCTCTAGGGAAGCTCAAGACATAGTGCAACTGGTTTTAGACATCTTAACAAATTTTGATCCTTAGTCTCCTTGACAATGTAAGATTTCGATGTTTTTTGGTTTAAACTCCTATAGGGACCTTGGCATCTGTTTCTTCTTCATTGTTCTAGGCCTTTGGATTACTATTTGTGTTGATACAACTAGCACTGTGAGTGAGCAACGAGTATTTTGCGTGGGTGAAATCTTCCGTAAGCGAGTAGTTAAGGAGATTGGTTGCTTGGAGCATGGAGTGGCAAGTGGTAAAAAGAAAGAAAAGAACAGCAAACCCAAAGTTTTCAGTGTGGAAGGATAGGTCTGGTAAACTATCAAATGAGGACGATGTATCTTCATTCTTTTTCACTGAGATGCTCTTCTTATTTAAAGAGTTTGGTCAAGTGCAGGAAGTGTTTATCCCAGCTAGATTGGATAAAAGAGGTAAGCGCTATGGCTTTGTTAGATTCAGAAAGATTGATGACATCAGGATGTTAGCTATGGAGTTAGATAATATACAAATCAATGGAAGGAAAATCTTTGTGAATGTTCCTAGATTTCAAAGAAGAGTGGTGCAGTTGAACAATGCCCCTACTACCAGACCGGTTAGTATGGCGGAACACAAGAAGGTTGAACGTGAGAAAAAGCAGGTTGGTGGTGGACAGAAGAAATCATATGTTGATATGGTAAGAGGGGAAAAAAGACAAGCGATAGAAGTTTGGGGAAAGGAAAGCCGACCACATTCTGAATGGAGAGGTTTATCTTTTAGTATTGAGGAGAATGAAATCAAACGGTTTGATAGGGCGTTTGTTGGTGAGCTAAAAGATTCCGGTAATGCTTATAACATTAAAGAACTGTTCTACAAGGAAGGTATTTTTCAAGTTAAAATTACTCCAATGGGTGCTAATTTATGTCTTATGGAAGACTTGGTGGAGAATACAGTCAAATCGTTAGTGGAAGAAGAGGCTGATTGGATGCAGGGTTTGTTCTTGGATATCAGAGGTTGGTGCCCCTCAGAAGTGGATAAAGAAAGGCTCACATGGGTGAAATGCTTTGGCATCCCGTGTCATGCTTGGAGAGAAGACTTTTTTAAGTATATTTCCAGCCGAGTAGGAGAATTCATCAGATGTGATGAGGAAACTATGTCTCAATCCACTCTTGATGTTGCTAGAATACTGATCAAGACTAGATATGTTAGCAACCTTAATGAGATTATCAAAGTTGAAATCAATGATGTGTTGTTTATTATCAAACTGATGGAGGACAACCATGGTCCTAAATAGATTATTTTGGAAGATATGAAGGCGAGAAGTCTGCAGGAGCCGGAGGAGTCAGTGGTAAATGAAACTGAGGATGATGATTCACAGGAGGATAATAATGAAGACCTTGAAACTAGGTTATCCTCGAACAATGGTAGTACATCAGTTGAGGAGGATATGGAAAACTCTAAAGGTGAAGATAGAGAAGGTGGAAGAGAAAATCAGAGGTCAAGAGGTCCTGTACCTAGGAGCAGTTTTCATGGTATAGGTAATAATCAAAAGGGCAGTCTTGAAGGACGAGAAAAGCTGTACTTGGGTAGTCAAATTGCTGAAAAAGCAGAAAAGGTAATGTTTGGAGGTAAAGAAAATTGTGGTCAGAGCCAGGTGTAACGCCCCAATTTGTTTAATTGCATTTATTTATTTCATCTATGTGAATTTTGTGAAATGTGTGAATTTATTGTAATTTACCTGCTAATTGAGTTAATTAGTTAATTTCTCTGATAGGTAAATATTTGCAATAAATTATAATTTCTTTTCAACTTTTATTTCCCGAAATATATTTAATCGGTATGGTTATGTTTTATCGCATTTTGAGAGCGTTTGGGAGATATTTGAGCTGAGGGGTAAAATGGTCATTTTGAGGGATTAGATATTTTTATAAATAGAGATTTGAGAGAAAGAGGGTATTTTAAGGTAACTCTAATAATTGATCAATTGGTATTAGAAGACAAAATATCAATTGGAGATATTTGACCCTATTGGATTTATATTATATATATATATATATATATATATATTAGTTAGAAAGAGAGAGAAAGAAAAGAGTTAGAAGAAGAAGAAGAAAAAACAGAGGAGAAAGAGGAGAAGGAAAGGGGGATGAGGAAAATCATCAAAATCAATGCTTGGACTTCGATTAATCGGGTAAGGGTGAGAAGTTTCAATTATATCTTGCTTGTATATGTATATGTGTATGTTTTCTTGGATTGTTTTGGTTGTTTTCTCTAGTTTTTCATTTAGGTTGAAAATGGTAGAAATGAATAGAAATCGATGTTTTCACAGATGAAATTCGGAATAAATCGCGTAGTGGAGTCATGTGATGTTGGGTCTTGAGTTAGCGTGATCGTTTGATTGAGTCGAGTTGAATTTGTAACTTTTGAGTTTTTGATATATATGGATGTTTTTGTGTAAATTGATGTGTGATCGAGTAAAAGTGTTTGGATATGTCTGGTAACATTGGTATAGGTTGATATTTAATCGGGTAAGGATAGGAATTAATCGGGGATGGTTATTGGTGTGTTTTCGAGTGGTTTTGAGCGAGTTTGGAGTTGGGATAAATTGATAAAATTATGTTTTAAAATATTTCAAAAATGGGAAATGTGTTGGATGGCTTTTTAATGGTGAAAATATTGTAGTTTGTCGAATTCTGAGACCGGGACTTTTTACGGAATCGAAATCGGAGGTCCGGAAGGCTTCCGACGGTAAAAAAATGCATTTTTCTGGGTTCTGACACGGGTCGTGTCACACAACACGGGCGGCCGTGTCAGACGTGTCAATTTGCGGCCATATGGGATTTTTGGGTGACACGGCCGTGTCACGCAACACGGGCGGCCGTGTCAGCCCTGCTGTAGGTTTTCTTTCAAAATTGTTTCGATCGTAACTTTTGATCCGTAAGTCCGTTTTGACCCCCGTTTGAAGCGTTGGAAAGCTAATGAAAAGCTCTTTCTATTAAAAATGGTTTGGAGATCATTAGATGATTTATTCAAGTCGTGTTTTTGAAAAATAGTCGGGTTTTCGGGTTTTATCGCGTTAATTGTGTGCGAATGATGTGTTATCTTGCTATATGTTTTTGTTATGTAACGGGTAGCTTGTGGGCTGTTATATGATGTGAATATACATGATGGAATGTTGTGATGATGAATTGTGGCCTTATGACAAACATGTGCATTGTCTTGGATTAGATTTCGATGCGGGATTAATGATGTTGTTGTGTGGTAAAATACATTGTTTGATTGAATATCAATGTAAGTTGTTATGATGTGTTGTGGGTAGCCTTTGTGGAGGGAACCCTTGATAGGGGAATTCTTTGTGATTTGTGGCTCTTTGGTGAATATATGCATTGTTTGAGTTAAATGATAATGCATGTTGATTGTGAATATGTGATGAGATGTTGTGATGATGGATTGTTGTGGTTGAGGGTGAGTAATTCTTGATGTGAATTGATAGGGGTGTAAATGAAGAAATGCTATTTGTGGTGGGTTGTAGTTAGTGATAAATATGTTGTTTAAGTAAGTATCAATTTATGTGGTTTCGAGTGTATGATAAATGTATGATATGGCGGTTTCTGTGGCGTAGATCCACAACAAGATGAATGGTAAGGTATCAATATTTTGGTCGAACACACTGGGGTAGAATGACGTTGATGTCGTTCCTGGTGTGGTACTCACTAGGGTAGAATGACTATGTTGTTATTCCTAGTGATGTACAATTGAGTTGTCGTGTCCACTGGGGTAGAATGACTATGTTGTCGTTCCTAGTGGGATACTCATTGGGGTAGAATGACTATGTTGTCATTCCTAATGAGGTGTGCACTGGGGTAGAATGACGTTGATGTCGTTCCTGGTGTGGTACTCACTAGGGTAGAATGACTATGTTGTCGTTCCTAGTGATGTACAATTGAGTTGTCGTGCCCACTGGGGTAGAATGACTATGTTGTCGTTCCTAGTGGGATACTCATTGGGGTAGAATGACTATGTTGTCATTCCTAATGAGGTGTGCACTGGGGTAGAATGACGTTGATGTCGTTCCTGGTGTGGTACTCACTAGGGTAGAATGACTATGTTGTCGTTCCTAGTGATGTACAATTGAGTTGTCGTGTCCACTAGGGTAGAATGACTATGTTGTCGTTCCTAGTGGGATACTCATTGGGGTAGAATGACGATGTTGTCATTCCTAATGAGAGGTGCACTAGGGTAGAATGACTATGTTGTCGTTCCTAGTGAGGTATGTATTGGAGTAGAATGACTATGCTGTCATTCCCAGTTATGTGATGCGTGGTATTGTCGGGTCTTGATTGGATTGGTGAATTATGCATGATGTATATGTTGGTGTGGAATGAGTAGAATTGTGCAGGTGTGCAAGGATGGATAAACATGGATATGTGTGTTTGTGTTGAGTGATAAGCATTATGAGGAATATGCTTGGTTATATATATATATATATATATATATATATATATATATATATATATATGCCTTGTGATGTATATTGAGTGAGATGTGAAGATTGTGACATAGTAAACATAATATGTATGTTTATGTGGTATGGTATATGTATCATATGCGATGCTTGTGGTGAGAATAACTATGTATGTGGATTTATATGTTTTTGCATATTATTATGCAATATTGGTTTAGTTGTTATTTCTCACCCTTCTGCTGTTTTATAATGCTCTATGAGGCATTGCAGATTTGAGTTGCTGGAGGTCTTTTGTGGAGACTAGCCCTCCGTTCTGTTGTCGGTCTTGGTGTCTGCTCTGATACGTAGCACGGGAGTCGGGGAACGATTATATATATATGTATACATCTGTTGAATATATGTTGCAGTACTTTGTGTGTATAGTTGATGTTCTAAAACGATTTATTTTGTAAAACAAGTCGGTTATGGGTCTTTCCACCTTATTCCATAATTGACCTTTCCTTTTGTTGGAAAAAGTTTCCCCTTTGAGGGTATTGTATTTTGTGCTATGTATTAAAAATATTGAGCAGGGATTGTATTTTATTTCTTTAAGTGTGGCATCCCTGTTTCTGTCGGAAAAATAAATTTTTATTCACTCTGATTTTGTATATGTATTATTTATTCGCGATGGGAAAAGGGGTGTTACATTAGTGGTATCAGAGCAGGTCGGTTCGTCCGGCCAAGTTGTTGAGTTAGTTGGTGTGACAGTGGAATACTGTCGTTGTTGTTTGTTCCTTAGTACGTGATATGTGTGTGAAACACTGTCAGTGCTTTCTGGTTTTTCTAGTCCTTTGTCTGTAGGATTTCTCCAAGTTGCTTCAGGTGTGGAGCATTGGCTCAGTGTGCCGTTGGTTGCAAGATTGTAAGTGTTGCTTGGACATTGTTGCTCCCGATTCCGGAGGGAATGCGGAGGTAAGGTTTATGTCCACTAAGGTTTTGTGCGCAGGATGTAAGGAATGCTATTATAGTTTGGTAAAAATGGTTTATCCCCCATCATGGTTGTCGGTTGTCTATTGGCAAATTGAGGAACTGATCACCCTTAATCTCTTGTTGATAGCAGACGGGAATTATGTTGGATGGAATAGACGTGTCTTTCCGGCTTTGATAGCGTGTGAAATGAATTGTTTGGAATTTAAGGAAATGGTTACGGGTTGTTTTGATGAGTTGATGAAGATTCTTATACTGGAAGATGAGACGGATTAGAAGTTTTTTGGTATATTGGTCAAGTTGGGAAGTCATAGTGATGGGCCGTCAGTTGTACACGGTTTTCAGATGTGTTTTTGGATGGAGCATTAAGGTGTTGTCTTAGAAGAGCTCCAGCTTTGTTAGTAACGAAAAGGAATGGATGATTGAACGGAATAACAAGTATAACGGTATTGAGATTATGGAAAGCAAAACTTAAAGTTCTGGAGAGGTTTGGAGTCTTTGGAATTATAGAGCATTAATGGGAATTTTGAGAAAACCTTAAGGGTGGATGTAGTATTTGAGAGTTCTTTTGGATTGGTTGTTGCTACACGTAGGGATTTATGGAATTTGGACTGTAAAGAGAAGAAATTGTGTATGGATTGCTAATAGTTGAATAAGGTAACGATTGAGAACAAGTGTCCACTTTCAGGAATAGATAACTGGAATGGTTTGGCTGAGTTTGAGTGAACTTGCAATTGTTTGGAATGTTGGATAAGAGTGGTGAATCGTGTGAGTTAAGACTTTGATCGATTTGATGTGACTGGTTATGTTGTTATCGTTGGGATAGGCTGTTATGTACTCGGTTAAGCTTGGGTGTGAGTAGCCAGTTACCCAGTGCAAGGTTTTGCAAAAGCTTGGAGAATTTATATCTTTTGGAATTTGGTTGGGCATTACAACGTACAGTGATGACATTTGGTGTTAGTAATGCGTCGGTAAAGTTGTGAAAGAGAGGAATCGTATCTTCCATATTTATTTGGATGAGTTTGTAGTGGCTTTGATTGAGGATATTCAGATCTGTTATAAACTCAGAGGGAGAACAGGTAGAGTGTTTGAGAATGGAATTACAAGTGTTGAAAAGAGATGAAGTTTTATGCTAAGTTATTCGAGTGAGAATCTTGGTTGAAAAGGTTAGTTTCCTTGGATACGTTATTTCAGATGAGAGTATGATTATGGATCCATCGGATGTAGATGTAGTTCTACATTGAGAGACTCTGAAGTTGGTTAAGGAGATTAGAAACTTTTGGGCTCAGTTGGTTGTTGCTGCAGGTTATGGAAGACTTTGCTAAGTTCGTAGTTCTGTTATCTCAGTTGACTTGCAAAGGATGAGTCGTTTGTTTTGGATGTTCATTGAAAGGAAAGTTTCAGAGGGCTGATGTAGAAGTTGTCTACAGCTCCAGTTTTGATTATGTGAAATCTTGTTCAACCGTTGGTGAGGTTTTGGGATGTGTCTTTGATGAGTTTAGTCAGTGTGTTAATGTAAGAGGGTAAAGTCATGGCTTATGCTTTACGACAATTGAGGATTCATAAAAGGATCTATGCTATTCTAGATTTGGAATTGGTTGTGGCGTCATGGAACTTATGTTCTTGTTGTGTTTCGGTTCAAGTGTGAACCTGTGTGTTGGTATCGTGGTTTTCCTTGAGTTGTGAGTTGGTGGTCAAGTGCATTGTATGGGCATTGAATTTGGTCGAGGTGGTTTGTCAGTTTGTGTTATTCGTGGTGTGCTTTTGTTGGCATGTTAGTTGTTGGTCAGATGCGAGAGTCGTATCCAGAGTTGTTCGTATCGGTTATATTTTTGAGGATGAAAATTTCTAAGTGGGGGAGAGTTGTAACGCCCCAATTTGTTTAATTGCATTTATTTATTTCATCTATGTGAATTTTGTGAAATGTGTGAATTTATTGTAATTTACCTGCTAATTGAGTTAATTAGTTAATTTCTCTGATAGGTAAATATTTGCAATAAATTATAATTTCTTTTCAACTTTTATTTCCCGAAATATATTTAATCGGTATGGTTATGTTTTATCGCATTTTGAGAGCGTTTGGGAGATATTTGAGCTGAGGGGTAAAATGGTCATTTTGAGGGATTAGATATTTTTATAAATAGAGATTTGAGAGAAAGAGGGTATTTTAAGGTAACTCTAATAATTGATCAATTGGTATTAGAAGACAAAATATCAATTGGAGATATTTGACCCTATTGGATTTATATTATATAATAAGTGTTATATATATATATTAGTTAGAAAGAGAGAGAAAGAAAAGAGTTAGAAGAAGAAGAAGAAAAAACAGAGGAGAAAGAGGAGAAGGAAAGGGGGAAGAGGAAAATCATCAAAATCAATGCTTGGACTTCGATTAATCGGGTAAGGGTGAGAAGTTTCAATTATATCTTGCTTGTATATGTATATGTGTATGTTTTCTTGGATTGTTTTGGTTGTTTTCTCTAGTTTTTCATTTAGGTTGAAAATGGTAGAAATGAATAGAAATCGATGTTTTCACGGATGAAAGTCGGAATAAATCGCGTAGTGGAGTCATGTGATGTTGGGTCTTGAGTTAACATGATCGTTTGATTGAATCGAGTTGAATTTGTAACTTTTGAGTTTTTGATATATATGGATGTTTTTGTGTAAATTGATGTGTGATCGAGTAAAAGTGTTTGGATATGTCTGGTAACATTGGTATAGGTTGATATTTAATCGGGTAAGGATAGGAATTAATCGGGGATGGTTATTTGTGTGTTTTCGAGTGGTTTTGAGCGAGTTTGGAGTTGGGATAAATTGATAAAATTATGTTTTAAAATATTTCAAAAATGGGAAATGTGTTGGATGGCTTTTTAATGGTGAAAATATTGTAGTTTGTCGAATTCTGAGACCGGGACTTTTTACGGAATCGAAATCGGAGGTCCGGAAGGCTTCCGACGGTAAAAAAATGTATTTTTCTGGGTTCTGACACGGGCCGTGTCACACAACACGGGCGGCCGTGTCAGACGTGTCAATTTGCGACCATATGGTATTTTTGGGTGACACGGCCGTGTCACTCAACACGGGCGGCCGTGTCAGCCCTGCTGTAGGTTTTCTTTCAAAATTGTTTCGATCTTAACTTTTGATCCGTAAGTCCGTTTTGACCCCCGTTTGAAGCGTTGGAAAGCTAATGAAAAGCTCTTTCTATTAAAAATGGTTTGGAGATCATTAGATGATTTATTCAAGTCGTGTTTTTGAAAAATAGTCGGGTTGTCGGGTTTTATCGCGTTAATTGTGTGCGAATGATGTGTTATCATGCTATATGTTTTTGTTATGTAACGGGTAGCTTATGGGCTGTTATATGATGTGAATATACATGATGGAATGTTGTGATGATGAATTGTGGCCTTATGGCAAACATGTGCATTGTCTTGGATTAGATTTCGATGCGGGATTAATGATGTTGTTGTGTGGTAAAATACATTGTTTGATTGAATATCAATGTAGGTTGTTATGATGTGTTGTGGGTAGCCTTTGTGGAGGGAACCCTTGATTGGGGAATTCTTTGTGATTTGTGGCTCTTTGGTGAATATATGCATTGTTTGAGTTAAATGATAATGCATGTTGATTGTGAATATGTGATGAGATGTTGTGATGATGGATTGTTGTGGTTGAGGGTGAGTAATTCTTGATGTGAATTGATAGGGGTGTAAATGAAGAAATGCTATTTGTGGTGGGTTGTAGTTAGTGATAAATACGTTGTTTAAGTAAGTATCAATGTATGTGGTTTCGAGTGTATGATAAATGTATGATATGGCGGTCTCTGTGGCGTAGATCCACAGCAAGATGAATGGTAAGGTATCAATATTTTGGTCGAACACACTGGGGTAGAATGACGTTGATGTCGTTCCTGGTGTGGTACTCACTAGGGTAGAATGACTATGTTGTCATTCCTAGTGATGTACAATTGAGTTGTCGTGTCCACTGGGGTAGAATGACTATGTTGTCGTTCCTAGTGGGATACTCATTGGGGTAGAATGACTATGTTGTCATTCCTAATGAGGTGTGCACTGGGGTAGAATGACGTTGATGTCATTCCTGGTGTGGTACTCACTAGGGTAGAATGACTATGTTGTCGTTCCTAGTGATGTACAATTGAGTTGTCGTGTCCACTGGGGTAGAATGACTATGTTGTCGTTCCTAGTGGGATACTCATTAGGGTAGAATGACTATGTTGTCATTCCTAATGAGGTGTGCACTGGGGTAGAATGACGTTGATGTCGTTCCTGGTGTGGTACTCACTAGGGTAGAATGACTATGTTGTCGTTCCTAGTGATGTACAATTGAGTTGTCGTGTCCACTAGGGTAGAATGACTATGTTGTCGTTCCTAGTGGGATACTCATTGGGGTAGAATGACGATGTTGTCATTCCTAATGAGAGGTGCACTAGGGTAGAATGACTATGTTGTCGTTCCTAGTGAGGTATGTATTGGAGTAGAATGACTATGCTGTCATTCCCAGTTATGTGATGCGTGGTATTGTCGGGTCTTGATTGGATTGGTGAATTATGCATGATGTATATGTTGGTGTGGAATGAGTAGAATTGTGCAGGTGTGCAAGGATGGATAAACATGGATATGTGTGTTTGTGTTGAGTGATAAGCATTATGAGGAATATGCTTGGTTTTATATATATATATATATGCCTTATGATGTATATTGAGTGAGATGTGAAGATTGTGACATAGTAAACCTAATATGTATGTTTATGTGGTATGGTATATGTATCATATGTGATGCTTGTGGTGAGAATAACTATGTATGTGGATTTATATGTTTTTGCATATTATTATGCAATATTGGTTTAGTTGTTATTTCTCACCCTTCTGCTGTTTTATAATGCTCTATGAGGCATTGCAGATTTGAGTTGCTGGAGGTCTTTTGTGGAGACTAGCCGTCCGTTCTGTTGTCGGTCTTGGTGTCTGCTCTGATACGTAGCACGGGAGTCGGGGAACGATTATATATATATATATATATATATATATATATATATATATATATATATATATATATATATGTATACATCTGTTGAATATATGTTGTAGTACTTTGTGTGTATAGTTGATGTTCTAAAACGATTTATTTTGTAAAACAAGTCGGTTATGGGTCTTTCCACCTTATTCCATAATTGACCTTTCCTTTTGTTGGAAAAAGTTTCCCCTTTGAGGGTATTGTATTTTGTGCTATGTATTAAAAATATTGAGCAGGGATTGTATTTTATTTCTTTAAGTGTGGCATCTCTGTTTCTGTCGGAAAAATAATTTTTTATTCACTCTGATTTTGTATATGTATTATTTATTCGCGATGGGAAAAGGGGTGTTACACCCGGTGGATAGGATAGGTGAGGAGGCATTTAATGAGGAGGAAGTCCAAGACAAACTGACAAGACAAGGGAGGCGGTGGGTGACGATTTATGGGAAAAGAGAATAGAGTTTGGCACAGGTTTAAACTTGGGGTGTACGGCTGGTAAGAGGATTGGTACACCTCAGGAGGTTTTAAACAGGGCCCAAATAGATTATGGGGCGTTGGGCTTGGTCTCTAGGCCCAATGGCAATGTGAACTTAGTCCAAAGATTATCTGGTGGACCAATACAATCTCTAAGAAGAAAGAAGAAGTCATTGAGTGAGATTTAAAGGAGGTGCAGATTCCATACGAGCCCTCTTTCTATGCTGCTTTATTACATGCTTCCTCTAGGTTCAAAGGTTCCAAAGAGACCTCTGGTGAAGTTGGAAATCCTCTTACGCAATCTTCTCAATCTGGATGTAATGAGTCTAAGTACTCTGGTGGCTCCATTCTTTGTTGTAATTCTTTATCTGATGGAGATGTAGCAATGGGCAATGAGAGAATTAAGAGTAATCTAGGTGCTGTTGCCCGAAAAGTTTGGTCTGTCCTGAAGGAGTTGGGGATTGAAGGTGAAGAAGATGAGGAGGTTCTGGATGGTATAATTAGGAAAATGGATGGAAGTTCTCTGAAAAAATCTCAGAGGTTGAGGGTGGAAGCTAATGTTGAATCATGAATGTGACAACTTATAATATCAGGGGGTGTAATTCTCTTTTGAAGAAGAGAAGACTTAAACTGTTGATTGAGAAAGAGGCAGTAGATTTCATTCTTATTCAAGAGATTAAACTTAAAGTGGTAGATGACAAGACTGTAAAGGCGATTTGGGGTAGTGAAGATTGTGACTGGTCGGCTTCGGAGGCGGTTGGTCTGTCTGGAGGTATGCTCTCAATCTGGAAAGTTAATTTTTTCAAATCCATATTTAGTTTCTCTGGTAGAGGTTATTTAGGGGTATTTGGGTGTTGGAGAGATAGATACTTGTACATTATTAATGTTTATTCTCCATGTGGCCTTTCTGAAAAAAGAATATTATGGGAGAAATTATTACATCTCAAAGCTAGTATGCCAAGGGGAGATTGGATAATAGGTGGAGATTTTAACTCCATTAGATGTAAGGAAGAGAGGCAGGGGTGTGGGAGTTATAATAGAAATGAGATGGAGGAATTTGACATGTTTATTGAAGATGTGGGATTGTTAGATTTACCTTCCGAGGGGAACAGGTTCACTTGGTTTAAGGCAAATGGATCATGTAAAAGTAGAATTGACAGATTCCTAATCAGTGGGGAGCTATGTAATGTTTGGAAGGTGGCAAACCAAAAGGTTGGATTAAGAGATATCTCTGATCATCGGCCAATATCCTTATTGGTTAACAAGTGGAATTGGGGCCCGAAGCCGTTTAAATCCATAAATGATTGGTTAGAACACCCTAGTTTTGTGGAGTTTGTTAAGGAATGTTGGGAAGAGGTGGAGGTTTCAGGTAGTGCAAGTAATGTATTAATCCAAAAGATGGGACACCTAAAAAGAAGACTAAGGTGGTGGAATTTAAATGTGTTTGGGATTCAAGATCTGAAAATTCAGGAGAATATAAAGAGCATCAATGAAATGGAGGATTTGCTGTCAGAAGCTGAGGATCAATGGTCTGAGGATACCTTAAAGGCAAGAGGGCAGGCAGTTGAGGAAATGTGGAATAATATTCATACTAAAGAAAGTATTCTCCATCAGAAATCAAGACAGAGATGGTTGGAGGAGGGGGACTACAACACAAAATATTTTCATAATGTTATAAATAGGAGGAGGACTATGAATTCAATTTCAGCTGCTGGGTTAGGATTGGATGAAGATGTTGGTGTTGAGAAAGTAAAACAGGTGATTAAAGAGTTCTTTGAGAATAAATACAAAGCTAATGATGATGTTAAGATTGAGATGGATTTATCTGATTTGAACAAACTCTCATGGGAAGAAAGTTGTAGCCTTGTAGAAAACTTTTTGTACGATGAGGTTGTTGATACTATAAATAGTTGTGTGGGAGACAGAAGCCCTGGGCCAGATGGCTTTAATTTTAAATTCTTAAAGAAGGTTTGGGGGATTGTTGGTAATGATTTTTACATATGTATTACTGAGTTCCATGAAAAAGCTATTCTTCCTAAGGCTTTTTCCTCTGCTTTCTTTGTGCTGATTCCTAAAGTGGATAACCCTCAAAACCTGCTGGAGTTCAGACCTATAGCCTTGATAGGCTGTGTTAATAAGATTATATCCAAGGTTCTTGTGGCTAGGCTAAGGAAAGTGATTCATAAACTGGTGTCTGTTAACCAAATTGCATTTGTACCTGAGAGACAGCTTTTAGATGGTGTCCTAGTTGCAAATGAGATTCTTGATTATGCAAAAAGAAGAGGAAAGACAGGATTTATGTTCAAGGTGGATTTTGCACAGGCTTATGATAGTATCAATTGGGACTTCATGTGTAAAGTACTAATAGCTATGAATTTTAGCTCCAAGTGGATTGAGTGGATTAATGGGTTGGTATGCAACAGCTTTGGGTCTATCTTGGTAAATGGAAGTTCAGGCAAAGACTTTAAAATGTCTAAGGGGTTAAAACAGGGGGATCCCATCTCCCCATTCTTATTTGTTTTGATGGCTGAAAGTATGGCACTATTGTTCAAGAAAGCTGTGGATGTAGGTTTATTGAAGAACATTAGGATAGAAGGAGGCCCATCCAATGTGTTGCTGCAATTTGCAGATGACACATTGATAATCTGTGAGGATAATTGGGATAATATCTGGTGCATAAAATCTATATTGAAGGGGTTTGAGACTTTGTCTGGACTGAAAGTTAATTATGGTAAGAGTAGGTTGATGGGTATTGGAGTTGAGAATGATAAATGTATGGCTACAACAACTTTCCTGAACTGCAAAGTTGGTGTTTTTCCTTTCAAATTTCCAGGACTATGTGTTGGTGGTAATCACAAGGCAGTAGGTTTTTGGAAACCAGTCATTCAATCTATCAAGAATAGATTAGTGACTTGGAGAGGCAGACTGATTTCGATTAGAGGAAGGGTTACACTGATCAATTCAGTATTGAGCAACTTACCAATCCACTATTTATCATTTTATCTTGCACCTGCCACTATTATTAAAGAAATCAAAAGGACTCAAAGAAGGTTTCTGTGGGCTGGAGATGGTGAGAGGGAAAGTATATCTTGGGTAAAATGGTCTACAGTTTGCAAAACTAAAGAACAAGGTGGCTTAGGGATTATGGACATTGGTAAATTCAACAAAGCTCTTATTGCAAAGTGGCTGTGGAGGATTTCCAATGAGAAGGATACAATTTGGTCTGATCTGATCAAGGCAAGATACAAGGGTGACTTCTCATGCTTATTCCTTAACCAAGGCAAGGTGGCCTCAAGACTTATGTCAAGCTGGTGGAAAGATTTATTATACCTGGCCAGTGAGAAAAATATTCAGGGTTTGTTTAGACAACTGAACTGGAAGGTTTGAATGGGGGATAGAACCTTATTCTGGCAATCTAACTGGCTTGGATGTGAATCTTTAGCTACCTTATTCCCCTCTCTGTTCTTATCTTCTCCAAAATAGGATGTACTCATTAAGGATTGTGGCAGTTGGGTTGAAAACAATTGGAGATGGGAAATATTTTGCAGGAACATTGTTGTAACTGGTGAGAATTCTAAAGATGCTAGAGATCTTATGCTATTACTGCAGGAGGTTAGACTAACATACAATGTGGAAGATGTGATAATTTGGCCAACAAAGATGGATAATACTTTCAGTGTGAGGGACTGCTATTATTTTTGGAGCAGGCGTGAGGAGGTTGGAACTATGGATAACAGTCTTAAAGAAGCATTAGGTTTACTTTGGAAGACAAAGATTCCTCTTAAAGTGTTGATATTCGGCTGGAGATCTCTCTTAGACAGGCTGCCAACTCGTTCTAATCTAATTAGAAGGCAAATTATATCGGATCCGCATCAACAATCATGTGTTTTCTCTTCAGAGCTGTGGAGGACATCAATCATATTATTGTGGACTGCAATACTTCCAAATTGGTGTGGAAAGGACTGGAGGATTGGGTTGGTCTCCATTTACCTAGAGAAGAAAACTATATTGATATGTTTGTTAGTTGGGCTAGACACAAGGAATTCGGCTCAACATTGGCTTGTTTATGGCTGACATCATGTTGGTGCTTATGGCGGACTCGAAACAAGGTGATATTCCAAGGAGAGGTGGCTATGGCAAACAAAATTCTGCATGATGTGTAGGTTTTTTCTTGGAATTGGATGAGAAGGAGATCAAAGCAAGTGTCGACTGGCAGTTGGTACGAGTGGTATAAAGCTCCGCTTGCTGTTACTGGAGTATTTTGATGGCTGTTGTTCATAATATTAGTTTGTGGCTTATGTTTGTTCTAGGCAACACTTGCTGTTGGGAGATTACTACAAATTCCTATTGGTTTTTCTTGTTTTTCTGTTGTAGTTTTTGAATTGAGAATTGGAAAACTATCTGTAATTCTTGTTGATTGGTCTATCTTGGACCTGTTAATGGAATTTCCTTTAATTTGAGTATCAAAAAAAAAAAACACCTACACATGACTATAGTAAGCTTTCAATTAAAAGAAATATTGTTTTTGTAATAAAATAAGAGTATTTAATGAATTGTCATTGGTTGATTCACACACTATGAACTCTTAATTTGTCATACATATATTTAACAAACTGAAGTTTATATTTGAGTAGAATTGTTTTTCTCTAATTTTATCGAATAAATTTGATATATTATTTTTAAAAATTAGAACTCTTCTCTATAGAATACTCGACACTTAAATCACAGAGTTATAATACAAACTATCGAGAGAGAGAGAGAGAGAGAGAGAGAGAGAGAGAGAGAGAGAGAGAGAGAGAGAGAGAGAGAGAGAGAGAGAGAGAGAGAAAGAGAGATGAATGTCTATGTGCTCTATCTTTCGTTAATTGGATTTGGGGAATCCTCTAAGTGATTTAAGTATAGATCAATTGGAATCATGAAATTCTTTAAGTATTGTTAATAGGGATCAATAGAGCAACGACTGAACTCTGAAGAGATCAATTATTTAATAAAGGGACAGATTGATGTTATTAGTTAAAGAAAGGATTTTAAGGGTAACTCTAATAATTGATCAATTGGTGTTAGACGATAAAATATCAATTGGAGATAATTTACTCTATTGGATTATATTATATAATATTGGTATTATATATATATATATATATATATATATATATATATAAAAAATTGTTAGAAAGAAGAGAAAATGAAGGTTGGAAAAGAAGAAGAAAACAGAATGAAGAGAAAAGGAAGAGAAGAGAAAAGGGAAAGAGGAAAAGCTAGGGAAGAAGCTTGGATCATCATCATTATTCACCATCTTCTTCAAACCCCTCTTCGATTATCAGGTGGATTCTAGTTAGAGACTTAAGTTCTAGAAATTTGGAGTTGATTAGAACTTAGGTTAGAAATTGATAAATGAGTGATTTTGGTGGAATCAATGTTTTAATGGTTCAAATGTGAAATAAACAGCGTAATATAGTCGAGTTATATGTGTGAATTTAACCGGGAATACTTGTTCGTATGTTTCTATGAGTTTTGAGTAAGTTTAAATGGTTTTGAATTATGAGAAAACCAGTATTTTTTGTTCTGTAATAGAGTAACCGATTATCCTAATTGGGTAACCGATTACTCTGTGGAAAAAATGACATTCTGCGCCTAATTTGAACTGAGTATCCGATTATCCTATTAGAGTAACCGATTACTCTACATGTCTCTAACTCTTAATTTGATTTTGTGTGAACAGTATGATGTGAGTATCTCATTATCCTAATTGAGTAACTGATTACTCTGCTGTAAGTGGATGAAAAATATGTTTAGAAAATTCATATCTTTTAGATCGTAACTCCAATCGAAGCGTAGTAATAGTCATTGGAAAGCTATGGAAATATCCTATGCAATGAAAGTGAAAAATATTGATTTTGTTACCCGATTAAATAAATCGGAGGAAGCTCAAGAAATGTGATAATTATGAGTTGAATTATTAGTTGTATTTTTATTATACTATTGTGTTATGCCATGTCTAACTAATTATTGTTAAGTATGATTGAGAGAATATGCATGCTTAAAATGAATTAGGGAGAGTGAGGAAACCGTACCCCAAAACCAAATGGCATAGTTTAAGGTTGTGATATAGTTGTGATTAGGATTGTGATAGAAACTCTAGTTGGCGATGCTCGTGTATTCGATGTATAGATGTGCATCCTTGAAGAGTAATGGTCTAGGGTAGAGAACCTAGATGGCGATGCTCGTGCATTCGATGTATAGATGTGCATCCTTGACGAGTAATGGTCTAGAGGAGAGTAAGACACTAGTATGGAGCATGTGTGAACCCTTGTAATAATGAGAAAAATGCGAATGTGGCCTTGTGATTGTCGAATACAATCACGAATGTGTGTGTAATCACGTAATCGGAACCGTTTTCCCTGAGAATTGTCGTTTCATGAGCTTAGGCTCCTCTAGAATGTACGCATGATTACTTGGCAGGTTTGATTCCCATATTGGAGTATGAATGGAACCTACGGGTAGAGACTTGTGATGGGGTACGACCCATGTGAAGTGACGATTCATAAGGTGATAATATGTCCCTTAGTTTCCGAATCCATTTCGTATGTCAAGTAAATTACAAGGATCCATGACTCGGGTCGACTTCTAAACGTAGAAGAGGACAGGAATAAGGGAAGCCTTGATTTTGGTTACCGATTAGTGATATTTTGAGTTAACGGACTCATGTACATGTTTCCATATAGTGTGAGATTGTGAACTCAAGGTCATTTCCCTTCCCCTTGACTTGAGTTAGGATTTTCTAGAACCCTGTAAAGCCGAGAGAATCCATAAGATAGGGAACTCACTGAGATTAATATCTCACCCCATTATTGTTGTTATTTTTTAGGCGTTATTTGCAGGTTTGATTTACAAGTGGATCTATGCTTGGATGTTTCAAGAGAAACTTAGCTTTAGTTTTCCGTTGTGTATTTGTTGTATACAATTAAGGATATTGTATATTGATCTTAGTTTTTATTGTTTTGGATAGTTTCCATATCTTGTACCATAGATCGTGTTTATGTTTTTAGAATGGTCAAGTATGTGAATTACGCCATTAGGCACTTATTATGGTGTCAGTACCAAATAAAACTCTTGTATGATATTATTCTAGGTATATATTATACATGGCTGTAAGTTCCTGGATTGGCTGGAATTTTGGTAAAACAACAAGGTGTTCAATGCTGATGTCATGGTGTTGATGTTGCAGCATTGAGTCTTAGTACTGGGCTGTACTAAGTTGTGAAGGTTAACTATGTTTGATGTCATGGGCTTGATGTCATAACATTGCACTTAACACTGGGCTGTGTTAAGGTTGCTAGTTGCTGAAGTGGATGTCTGATGTCACATAGGTGATGTTGTAACATTAGACCTGCAGAACTGAAGCTAATGACAGCATGGGCTTGTTGTTATTAGGGTCGCGTATTAGCTGGAATTGTGGAGAGTGTTGACTCGTTGGATGAGAATATATTGGGCTAGATATTTTCTGTTACATGGGAGATTTGATTGCAGGTTTGTTGGAGAATTAAAAGGTGGAAGATTTAAAAAGATTTTGGGGATAAAATCTGTTTTAAAAGATTCAGTTTTTAATTAACAAATCTGATCAAATATTGTGACAAATCCAATCCAAATTCAAGGAGCTATATAAAGCGCATAAGACCAAGGAAGAAGGTACAGAAAACAGATTGAGGATCAAGAGCTGGAGGCTTAGAGTCTAGGGTTTGTTTAGAGTACTTGTAATCACACTATTCTAGGTTGAATAGGTGTTGAATTTTCTGTCCTCTCTAGAAGCTGTGAAGCAATAGAGAGTTGTTGATTGATCGAAGCTAGGAAGCAAGATCAAGGGATCTCAAAGAGGTTGTTCTTTGAGTATTTTAGGGGATTGAGTAGTGTTCTCATATCTAAGTGGTTTCTTAGGTAGAAAGTCACTAGTAGAGTATAAGTTTAGGAGATTGTCAACTGGTGTGTTGAGTCTGTAAATTATATCTACAAGTAGTGAATTTCATCCCTGGCTTGGTAGCCCCCAGACGTAGGTAGTTAGACCGAACTGGGTGAACAATTCCTTGTGTTTTCCTGTTGCTTATTCTGTCCATTATTGCAGAGTGTGTTGTTGTGACATCGCACCTTAACATCACACTTCTGGTACTAGAATTTCAATTGGTATCAAAGCAGGCATCCTGTCTGTCTCTGGGTGAGATCTAGGGAAGTACTTTCTGGTGAAAGATGGACAAAGAGGTTGGAGGATTTGTCAACAGACCCCCTATATTGGGTGGCTCAAACTATGAGTATTGGAAGCCTAGAATGACTACCTTTTTAAAGTCATTAGACAGCAGAGCTTGGAAGGCTGTCATTAAAGAGTGGAAAGCTCCAGAGGTATGTGAGAAAGATGAGGCTGGCAAGGATAAAGAAGGCACCTCAAAGCCAAAACCTGAAGAAGAGTGGACCAAGGAGGAAGATGAGCTTGCCCTTGGAAATTCCAAAGCTCTAAATGCCATATTCAATGGAGTGGATAAAAATATCTTCAGGTTGATCAATACCTGTGAAGTTGCTAAGGAAGCTTGGGGTATTTTGCAGGCAACACATGAAGGAACATCGAGAGTCAAGATGTCAAGACTTCAGATTTTAACATAAAAATTTGAAAGTCTGAAGATGAAGGATGAGGAGACCATTCATGACTTCCACATGAATGTTCTAGAGCTGGCAAATGCTTCCAGTGCTCTAGGTGAGAAAATGTCTGATGAAAAGCTGGTGAGGAAGATTCTTAGATCCCTCCCTAAAAAATACAAGATGAAGGTTACTGCTATTGAAGAGTCACAAGACATCAGCAAGATGAGAGTAGATGAGCTCATTGGATCTCTTCAAACCTTTGAGCTTGGGTTGAATGAGGAAGAACCAGAAAAGAAGCCAAAGAATATAGCTCTGGTGTCAAATGATCAAGAGGAAGAAGGGAAGAGTTCTGAATCCCAGGATGACTTATCTCAGGCCATAGCAATGCTGGGAAGACAATTCAACAAAGTGTTAAAAAGGTGGAACAATAACTACAAGCCTAGGGTCAAGAACAGTTCTTCTGACATCAGTAAGCCTAAAGAGAAAGATGAAAAGAAGCCTGCCCAGGATAAAGGTGTTCAATGCGTGGAATGTGAAGGGTATGGACATATTAAGAAAAAATGTCCCACATTCTTGAAGAAACTGAAGAAGGGGATGTCAGTCTCCTGGTCTGAATCTGATAGTGAAAATGAAGATGAGTCAGCAAGGCATGCTAGAGCCTTAACAGGAACAATTGTGTCAGATGATGACAGTGATGAAGAAATAACCTATGAGGAACTAGCATCTACTTATCGAGAGCTGTGTTTGAAAAGTGCTGAAATTTGTCAAGAAAACAAGTGTCACAAACAACAGATTGCTCAGCTTGAAAGTGAAAAAGCTGATCGAGAGAACGAAGTTGTACTTGTTAAGTCTCAACTGGAGCAGATGACAAAATTTGTTAGGATGATGAACAGTGGTACTACTAATCTGGATAAAATTCTTCAGTCTGAGAAAGCAGCTGGAGATAAATCAGGAATAGGATATGTGGCCAGCACTTCAGGAACAACAAGAGAGATGTCTCAACCTGTGTCTCAACATCAACCCAAGAGACAGAATCCTACATCAAAGAAGAATAGCCCTCAGTCTCAAGGAGTTAGTCAGCATACGCCTCCCCAATTTCACAAGAACTTGGAGACTGCTGGGTGCAATCAGAACAGGGTTCATCATCATAAGAACAGGAATGGAAACAAATTCAACAAAGCTGTTCCTCATTGCTATGGAAGAAGGAAGCCACATCACCATAGTAGACAGCCTAAGAGACAGCATCATCAGTACATGAAAAGACAACTCAACTATGGTATAAGAAGACAAAAGTATGAGTGGCAGTCACAGCCCTATCAAAGCAGAAGAAGATGCTTCTACTGTGGTAGAATCGGGCATATCCAGTCCTCATGCTTCAAGCTACATGGTTATCCTAATCTTGCTCCTCAACCCAAAGAGGTAAGAACTAAAGTGGTGAAGAAATGGATACCTAAAGTTATCAGCTTGATAGCTCACACCTCCTTAAGGGTTTCTACCAAAGATGACTGGTATTTTGACAGTGGGTGTTCAAGACACATGACTGGAGTAAAGAATCTGCTCGTTGATGTGAAACCTCAGACTTCTGGCTACGTGACATTCGGTGATGGGGTCAAAGGGGAGATAAAGGGGATTGGCAAACTAAATTGTGCCAATGCTCCCAGACTGGAGAATGTCCTACTTGATAAAGGACTAGCAGTAAATTTGATTAATATCAGTCAACTATGTGATCAAGGATTCAAAGTAGACTTCACTAAGTCTGAATGTGTGGTCAAAGATGACAAAGGAGAAGTAATCATGAAGGGAGACAGGTCAAAGGACAATTTCTATCTGTGGGCACCTCAAAACTCTGAGTCATCCACGTGTGTGCTTGCTAAAGAAGATGAAGTCAAAATCTAGCATCAGAAGTTGGGACATCTTCACCTAAAGGGAATGAAAAGAATTATCTCCTCAGAGGCAGTCAGAGGGATTCCCAAACTGAGCATTGAGGAAGGAAAAGTGTGTGGAGACTGTCAAAAAGGAAAGCAGACAAAGATGTCTCATCCGAAGCTTCAACATGACACCACCTCCAAGGTGTTGGAGCTTCTTCATATGGATCTGATGGGACCCATGCAGGTTGAAAGTCTAGGTGGAAAGAGATATGCTTATGTTGTCGTGGATGACTACTCAAGATACACTTGGGTAAATTTCACCAAAGACAAATCTGAAGTGTTTGATGTCTTCAAAGAGCTCTGCCAAAGACTCCAAAGGGAAAAGGAGAGTAAGGTCATCAGAATAAGAAGTGATCATGGAAGAGAGTTTGAGAATAGCAAGTTTGAAGAATTTTGCTCAACTGAAGGAATAAGTCATGAGTTTTCATCACCTATCACACCTCAGCAAAATGGAGTTGTTGAAAGGAAGAACAGAACTATACAAGAATCGGCAAGAGCAATGATTCATGCCAAGAAAATTCCTTATCACTTCTGGGCAGAAGCCATGAACACTGCCTGCTATATTCACAACAGAGTTACCCTAAGAAGAGGGACTTCATCTACTCTGTATGAGCTGTGGAAGGGGAGGAAACCAAATGTCAAATACTTTCATGTATTTGGAAGTAAATGTTATATTCTGACTGATAGGGAGCAAAGAAGAAAACTAGATTCCAAGAGTGATGAAGGAATCTTTTTGGGATACTCTACTAATAGCAGAGCTTATAGAGTCTTCAACTCCAGAACCAAAGTTATGATGGAGTCTATCAATGTTGTGATTGATGATGAAGATAAGCAGGAAGTTGAGGATGTTATAGAAGATGTTGAAACACCTGCTGGTGAAGCATCTCTTGATGTTGAAGAAAGAAATACCTCTCCTGGTACCACTAATGCTGAGCCTGAACAACCTCAGAAAGATCCTTCAATCAGAATCCAGAAGGACCATCCCAAGGAACTAATTATACGTGATCCAAATTCTGGAGTAAGAACTAGATCTAGAGAAGTCATTGCTAGCTCATGCTTTGTTTCCAAAATTGAGCCAAAGAATGTCAAGGAAGCTTTGACAGATGAATTTTGGATAAGTGCCATGCAAGAAGAACTGGAGCAGATCAGAAGAAATGATGTCTGGGATCTAGTTCCAAGACCAGAAGGGGTGAATGTTATTGGAACAAAATGGATCTTCAAAAACAAGTCAGACGAGCTTGGAGTAGTTACAAGAAACAAAGCCAGACTTGTTGCACAGGGCTATACTCAAGTAGAGGGAGTTGATTTTGATGAGACTTTTGCTCCAGTGGCTAGATTAGAATCCATCAGGCTTCTCTTAGGTGTGGCCTGTAACCTAAGATTCAAGCTGTTCCAAATGGATGTGAAGAGTGCCTTTCTGAATGGCTATCTGAATGATGAAGTCTATGTTGATCAACCGAAAGGATTCACTGATCCAAACTTCCCCAATCATGTGTTCAAACTGAGGAAAGCTCTATATGGCTTAAAACAAGCTCCAAGGGCATGGTATGAAAGGCTAATAGAATTCTTAACAGCTAGTGGATATAGAAAGGGAGGGGTAGACAAAACCCTGTTTGTCAAAGAAGAAGGCGGAAAGTTGATGGTAGCCCAAATCTATGTGGATGACATAGTATTTGGGGGAATGTCAGAAGCTATGATCAAACAGTTTGTTCAACAAATGCAATCTGAATTTGAAATGAGTTTGGTGGGAGAACTCAGCTACTTTCTTGGACTACAAGTCAGACAAATGGAGGACTCTATCTTTATTTCTCAGAGCAAGTATGCTAAGAGTACAGTAAAGAAATTTGGCCTGGATAAAGCAAATCACAAAAGAACTCTTGCTCCTACACATTTGAAGTTATCCAAAGATGAGAATGGAGTGAGTGTGGACCAAAGCTTGTACAGAAGTATGATTGGGAGTTTGCTATACCTCACAACAAGCAGACCTGACATTTCATTTGCTGTTGGAGTGTGTGCAAGATATCAGTCTGATCCTAAGGTAAGTCACTTAAACCAAGTAAAGAGGATTATGAAATATGTGAATGGGACAAGTGACTATGGGATGCTGTACAGTCATAATACTGGAACTGAGTTAAAAGGATACTGTGATGCTGATTGGGCTGGAAGTGCAGATGATAGGAAAAGCACTTCAGGAGGCTGTTTCTTTCTAGGGAATAATCTAATTTCCTGGTTCAGCAAGAAACAGAACTGTGTGTCTCTCTCAACTGCAGAAGCTGAGTATATAGCAGCAGGAAGTAGTTGCTCTCAGCTAGTGTGGATGAAGCAGATGTTGAGTGAATACAATGTCGAGCAAGATGTTATGACTTTATACTGTGATAATTTGAGTGCCATTAACATCTTTAAAAATCCTATACAGCACAGTAGGACTAAGCACATAGATATAAGACATCACTTCATAAGAGATCTGGTTGAAGATAAAATCGTTACCTTAGAACATGTAGCCACAGAGAATCAACGGGCTGACATATTCACTAAAGCCTTAGATGCAAACCAATTTGAAAGATTAAGAAGCAAATTGGGAATCTGCATTCATGAAGACTAAATTTGCAAAAGGGGTTGTGGGCAGTTGGAGGTTCTGGGTTTGTGTGTAGCCAACCGCCAGGAGATAATTGTCTAATTATGGCTAAAAAGGGGGAGAGTTAATAAATGCCATAAAGAGAAGAGTAGTAAAAATAAAAGGTGTCTAGTTGAAAAGTGGAAAGTGTGCTGATGCTGTGGAGGGGGAGTATAGACAGCATAGTTGTGGAGCTGCTAGTGAAGTATTCATAGCATTGAAGAGTGCAGAGTGCAGCAAAGCAGACATCAAGGGGGAGATGTGCTGCACATTGTGAGCTACTGAACAGCTGTGATGCTGGTTCAAGTTTTTGAGGGGGAGCACCAATTGGCTGTTGTCAATAATGAAGATAGTGTTGCAGCAGATCAAGTAATGAAGACTATATGAAGATTGTCAAACTGCTGCAAGTTGAAGTTTCAAAATATTGAAGATATTCCGCTGCTGAAGTCTCTGAAGATGCAGAGATTGTTTTAGCCAAAATTAGCCAAAGGGGGAGATTGTAAGTTCCTGGATTGGCTGGAATTTTGGTAAAACAACAAGGTGTTCAATGCTGATGTCATGGTGTTGATGTTGCAGCATTGAGTCTTAGTACTGGGCTGTACTAAGTTGTGAAGGTTAACTATGTTTGATGTCATGGGCTTGATGTCATAACATTGCACTTAACACTGGGCTGTGTTAAGGTTGCTAGTTGCTGAAGTGGATGTCTGATGTCACATAGGTGATGTTGTAACATCAGACCTGCAGAACTGAAGCTAATGACAGCATGGGCTTGTTGTTATTAGGGTCACGTATTAGCTGGAATTATGGAGAGTGTTGACTAGTTGGATGAGAATATCTTGGGCTAGATATTTTCTGTTACATGGGAGATTTGATTGCAGGTTTGTTGGAGAATTAAAAGGTGGAAGATTTAAAAAGATTTTGGGGATAAAATCTGTTTTAAAAGATTCAGTTCTTAATTAACAAATCTGATCAAATATTGTGACAAATCCAATCCAAATTCAAGGAGCTATATAAAGCGCACAAGACCAAGCAAGAAGGTACAAAAAATAGATTGAGGATCAAGAGCTGGAGGCTTAGAGTCTAGGGTTTGTTTAGAGTACTTGTAATCACACTATTCTAGGTTGAATAGGTGTTGAATTTTCTGTCCTCTCTAGAAGCTGTGAAGCAATAGAGAGTTGTTGATTGATCGAAGCTAGGAAGCAAGATCAAGGGATCTCAAAGAGGTTGTTCTTTGAGTATTTTAGGGGATTGAGTAGTGTTCTCATATCTAAGTGGTTTCTTAGGTAGAAAGTCACTAGTAGAGTATAAGTTTAGGAGATTGTCAACTGGTGTGTTGAGTCTGTAAATTATATCTACAAGTAGTGAATTTCATCCCTGGCTTGGTAGCCCCCAGACGTAGGTAGTTAGACCGAACTGGGTGAATAATTCCTTGTGTTTTCCTGTTGCTTATTCTGTCCATTATTGCAGAGTGTGTTGTTGTGACATCGCACCTTAACATCACACTTCTGGTACCAGAATTTCAATGGCGTTACAGTTGGTATCAGAGCTGGTCGCGTCCTCGACCTAGCATTGAAACATCATAAGTAAATATTTTCCTGCCTCTTAAGTGTGTCTTGCCAGCATGAATCTTAATATCATACTATGTAGTGTTGGGCCTGATCAACCTAATGCTATGTATGTGATAGGTAGAATCATGGTTGAGCGACCACGAGGACTCCGAAGTGTTGTCAGAACTTGTGTTGTGAGGGTAGGCTTAACCAAAGAAGTTAGCAGTGAGGAGTTTTGGTCAGCTCAGTTGAGATCTTAGTAGAAGTTGTGTTTTGGGTAGCATGGAATTGAAGAGTGGTGTGTTGTTCAAGCAATCCTTTGGAATGATGGAGTCCGAAAGTTAAGGATCTCTATCGGATGATTGGTCAAGGTATTGAGGAATATGTAAAGTCGGTAGTAGAGCTGGATTGGCCACTAGTATGGACAAGGATTTCAAGTAATCTCATTTCGTGAAGAAGAAAAGTTGTTTTGTGGAACGTGTGACGTAAGTTCCGAAAGTGAGATAATTATTGGTGCTTCAGTTTCTAAGGTGGTTATGGTATCTTGAATGGACGAGAGTACCTTAAGGAATGTGTTCGGAGCAATGTCTTCCAACTGGTTAAAAGTGGAGAGTTAAGGACGTTGGACTTTTATGGGAATCTAAAGTAATAGAGAAGTGTGAGAAGGAACACAAGGATATGTTTACATGCTTCAAGTGAAACAAATATGTGCCGGACGAAGAGTAGGAGATAAATTGCGTATATTCAGTTATGAAGGGAGATCAGGTTCAGGATAATACATTAGGGTTTCTGTTTTCGGTGAGAGACCAATTTAGAATTGTTAAATTACCCAAGGAACATTAAAAGGTATTGTGTCGGAGAAAGAATGAGCTTCATTTAGTAACAGAGGGTGTAGTGATATGGACCGGAAGAAGTTGTGTTGCGAAACAGAGTAAGTACCTTGGACTATAGGAAAACTTGGTACGATGGTTTTATATTTGGGCCTAAGAGGATTACAATGGAGAGCGAAGTAAACACGGTGTGGAAAACAGTATTAACAGTATGTTATGAGAAAGTGATGACGGAATGTATTTTGGACGAATGTACAATAGAGTTATTAAGATGTTGTTGAAGCAAAAATTAAGGAAGTGTAATTAATGATGGTTCACACACGAGAACCCTTGTAGTATGGCGTTGAATAGGAAAAGTTACACCTTGGTATTAAGAACAAGCATAGTGGTAGCATCGTGGTCACAAGTGTACGTGATGGATTCCTAGTCTTGAGATAAGTGTGAAGGGATGTACTTTGTGGAGCAGTGAGTATTGTATCCTAAGAAGTGAGATTGTTGTAAAACAACGAGAAGCAAATTAGGACTTATTACGGACTAAGTGTAAATCATGGAACAATTTATACCGGAAGGTGAGAATTGTTGGTTGGGATTCTTTCATTAAGTGAATTTGGTGTATGTGTGGTGTGCATTGGATGGTGGAGGGTAAGAAATCCCGGTTAATGTGTATGTAGTGATGGAAAGGTTCTTCAAGAGGATGCATTGCCTCGATTTTTCAAGTGTAGGGGAACTTCTGTAATTGTGAATAATCGGAGTATTTGGAATCTACCTTTTGATTGGACTAAGAACGTTGTTGTTTTAATTCTCACCAAGGAGTTTAAGTGAGAGAACAAGATTGTAGGCTTGACATGTTATGTCCATCGCTTTTGTGGTACCGTATAATGGTTGTGTGTTGGGTTTTGCTTAAGGACGAGTCAAGTATGAGTTGTGCCTAAAACCCTAGAATGCCGTCATTATTGGCTTCTCACTAGCGTAGTTGTATGAACAGAAGACAAACCATCCCGCTGAAGATTTGTCGTATCATCGCGTCAGAAATTGAAATTCTACCTTGTCACTTGGTTGAAGTGTGTCATCTGGATGTTTTGACTTTGTTCGGTATTACCTTGAGTTGATCATGGTTGGTGAATATTATACAAGTTAAGAAGCTGCGAGTTGAGAATGATAATTCAAGTTAAAGCAAGCCAGACTAATGGTTTTTGAGTCGGGATGGCTTTGGAATTAAAAGAGACGGGTTTTTCAGCTTCTGCACCAGTGTTAACCGATTAACACAGTGTGATTAACCGATTAACACGTGCAAGGATGGTGCTTTGCGCTGAACTTTGAGGAGTTAACCGATTAACCTCAGAAGGTTAATCGATTAACGTGTGTGTAAATTGTGAAATCCCTTGAGAACTATCATCTGCATTTTGTTACCTTATGTTGCTCCGATTGGAGAGTGTTGTGTGAATGGAGAACTGGATTGCAAGTAAATGAAAGACGGATTTGTGTTTTTGAAATCGTAACTTCTGGAAAGGTGTTACATAATCGACCATCTGTTTAAGACGACAAGAGAATTTGACTTTGGGGAAGTAATCTTGTGAACCTTATTAAGTATGAGAAAGTCTTAGGTGTATTACTGTTGAGGGCCTTAAGGGCGAAGTTAGAGAATGCTCAAGAAGTTTTTATCTCGCAACGAATATTTCGGTATTTTAATTATGGTGTTAGTAAGGTATGAGCGGTTGGTCCGAGTTTAGTAATTACTACTTTCCGCGAATTCATGGCATCGGATTTAAACTCCGTTAGAGTGGTACCAGGTGTGTACAATTGTACTTTATCTAGAGAGGAAATTTGAAAGTTATCCTTCCAAGTACGAGTAAGAATAGAACGATTGAGAGAGGTGGACTCAATTGAGAAGCATGGTATGGACTTCGAAGGTGTGTGTGTATGTGGAGTGTTGTATGTGAATTGGTGAGTGGTATGGAAACTCACAATTGCACTTTGGATGGTTTAAGTTTTTGATAAGTGGTGACTCACTTTTGATGGAAGTTCCGTGATGGTGTTATGTATTATGGGTTGAGATCTCGAATCAACAAGAAACCTTGAGTAAGTCGGAAAACTCGTAAGAAGAATTGATTTGGAATGTGGTAACCAGAACCAGAGGTTGTTAAACTATTTTGGATGTATTGGTTTGAGTTTAGAATGGATTTGGAGTTGTATATGTTATGGTTGTAACAGTGTAACTCCTTCACCTTTATCGTCTGGAGAGTGTTGGACAGATGTTATAATATATTGTGTCGGCGAGGAAATTGTTCTACCATAAGACGTCAGTAAGTTTCTTGTGCCGTTGGTTAGTAAGAACCCCAGTGGATAGGTGTGTTTCTCCGCATATTGTTAGCTACCTAGTAGTGCTTAAGAATTCGTGGTGTTCCATTGTTAGATTTTGGTTTACGCAGTAGAAGATGACAGATGAAAGAGTTCAGTCAGAATAATAAGGATTAGAAGGATTGTTGCTCATAAGTATGGAAGTAATAAGATCTTGTTCTAAGTGTGATACATTTTGGTGTGTCATACCCCAAATTTTAACCATAATATTTCCCATCATTGTGACAGTCATCACCATAATATGGATGTATCATCAAGCCTCATCAATCTTCTCAAGGATTGTTGAGCATTCACTATAATCAAGAATTAGGGTTTCAAGCCCTCTCAGAGCATTTGGACAAAAGATCAATCAAGAAATGACATGATCTTCAACTTGTCTAACCTCTCAAACACCCATAAAAGATCAATAGGACTCCCACATCAAGAATCAAGCACAAAGTTGCAACATTCCAAGTGGAATGAGCTTCGAAACACCTCGTGTCACCAAATTAGGGTTTTGGACAACTGAGACCACCTGAGTGAAGTTTTCATAGGGGAATGAGCCAAGGCTTCAAAATATAACTCAATATGCTCAAGATAACCCTAGGAGTCCCTTTGAAAAGTTAAATCACCCTCAGAGAATGCATTCCTCAAAAGTCGGGAATTAGGGTTTCTCCACACCGAACCGCTCCGGAGCCAAAAGTCAAAACATGACTTTTTTTGGAAAAAATGATCCTTGTGACTCATATTCTCATAAAATATGATTTATAACATCTTTTGAACAAGAATTGATCAAGAAATCATGATAACTTGTAAAAGGGGTAACCTTGGAAATTTGAAAAAATTTCTAAGTTACTAAATTTGGATGGTTTTGGTGCCAACTTCCAAGGACCATAACTTTTGATCCAAGCAGCCATTTTGAGTGATCCAAAGCCTGATTTGTAGGTCTTCCTACATTATACAAAAGCTTCAACTACATGAAACTCTAATTCTTCATAGATTTTTGGTTATAGATGGATCAAAGTGGTGAAAAATCAAAGATTTAACACTTAGTACAAATCTGTCTAAATTTCAACATTGAACATCAATGTTCATGGGGATTTTTCAATCAAGTCCAGATAGTTTCAAGACAAACTATGACCACACATGAATTGTACCATATGAGGGCTTTCTAAAAAGTACATGAGCTTTCCATAACTCAATTTGAGCAAGGAGATATGATCCTCCCAAAATGACACCTTCAAACTGTCAATTAGCTAACTAGACAAATTACAATTCTTGTCATCCATTTGGAAGCCTCAGGGGATAACATCAAAGGGAAAGTATTTGATCCACAAGACTCCCAAGTCCAAGGATCTATATGTATCTATGTGTCCCCTAAAAAGGCTAAGAATCTCAAAGATTCCAATTTTATTTCAATGCATTCAATGGATTCACAAGGTGGCAAGTATCAAGACATTGCCGACTGAATTGAGTCAAGCTTTATCTATGATCCAAAGGACTCATAACCTACTGCACTGACCCAAGTCAATGGTTAGAGAAGACCAAATATTCCTTTTGATCAACATTGGCCAAGGGACTGTCCAAGCCTCCATTCACTATTGATGCCAAAACAAACTTGTTGCACTATAAATAGACATCAATTGTAGTTTGAGTACACCAAAGCCTCAGAACCCTGGCTTTACTCAAAATCTCTCTCTCATCCCAGAAATTCCTTCATTTGTAAGTCACTATCAAATTTTTCATTAGAGAGCCATTCCATCATAACCAATTGTTCTAACACATTCCATACATCATATATGAGCTGATCAAACACTCCTCACACTTCTGAAACATCAGGATCGCCATCTCCATTTCTCACTTGGTCCAACTGCAGTCAGAGTCGAGCCAACTTATCCAAAGAGTTTTAAAACATCCTGAAGGTTGCAACACAATCCTTGAGGCCTAAGGAAGCTATCCAGATCATTGTTTCACTTTTGTAAAACCTCTACAAAAGAAATCGATTCTTTCTTGCAGAGGTAAGCCTTAAACTTTCAAACTCAATGAATCATGCATCATAAACATGTTTTCAAATTACCATTGTATTTCTGGATGTTCATAGATCATTTTCCCTCAATCAATTGCTATTTATCTCATGTGTATGAGATTTCATTTAGTTCTTGCATTTTTTAGGGTTCATCTGGTTACAACGTGATATCTTTTGTTATACTAAATTTAAATGAAATTGAAAATAACCATCATGTTCCTTGTTAAAAAATGAATAAGTTTCATTTTTACATCTTGAAAAATGGTTGAGAAACGAGAGAGATAGCTTGCTGCACGCAAGTCTGATGATTGCCCAAGGAAGAAGATGGCCATGACGCCATTTTCAGGTTTTTAGAATCAAACATAGTATATATTATACACTTGCCAATATATGTTTGAATTAGCATTGTGCCCTAGTGGAAACACTAGTATTTGTGTGTGTGTAGCGAGCGAGAGGTCGGGGGTTCGAATCCCCCTCGCCCCAGACCTTTTGGTATTTTTTTTTGAACTATTTTCCAAAGGAAGTTTCACATATTATTCACTCTTGCCATCCTCTATCAGCCAACACACTTGGCTCAGTTGGTAAAGGTTTAAACCCTCCACCCCAAGGGCGTGGGTTCAAATCTTGGGAAGGCCATCCTATTTTTTTTACCACTTGTTTCTTTCACATTTTTTTTACCATCTCTTAATAACTTCCAAAATTAATTTCTCCCTCAATTTTTATCATTTTTTATTGGTTCTTTTTTTAAAAAGTCATAAAAATGTTAAAATATTTTTTCCACACAAAAAAAAATTAGTTATTTAATATATTTTGAGTTTTTGAAAAGAATTCCTTTTAATTGTGTTTTTAACATTCTTAAATAAATTCTTTTTCTTGATTTGTCAAATACAAATGACTTTTAAATCATTCTATAGATAAAACATGATTTTTCAAACACTTATCCAAGATCACAACTTATTTTTTACACATGTTTGATAATTTTGATCATTTTAAATGATTTTTATTCAAATAAAAGTACATTTCTCAATCAAGATAGGGTTTTGATTATCTTTCACCCTTACAAATCTTTTCAAAACACTTTTGGGCCTCTAATAGAGTGTAAGAACCATCCATTGTCACATAAATAAATTTTGGGCTTCAGTTATTGTATAAGTCCCACTACGTTTTCTAAAACCGCAGTGCGATCGTCGCCTTTTAAACCAAATCATCTGGGCCTCCCTTTGGTTATAAGTCCCATTTCTCTTCTTTTTAACAAAAACTTTTGGGCCTCTAATAGAGTGTAAGACCCAACCCCCTTTGTACATAAATAATTTAGGCCTCAGACATTGTATAAGTCCCGACACGATTTTCAAAAACGATCACTGTCTTTCATTGGGCCTCTCCCTGAGTTGTAAGCCCCATCTCTTGTATAAAAATAAACTTTGGGCCTCTAATAGAGTGTAAGACCCACCTCTTAAGTAAAAATACAATAAATTTGGGCCTCAGTCATTGTATAAGTCTCTCTGTAATTTTCAAAACTACGACGCGATTGTCGCCTTTTCAAAAGAATTCATCTAGACCTCTCCTTGAGTATAAGCCCCAAACTTCCTTTTACAACAACTTTCCCTTTGATTTAGTTTCAAATTCATAGTTGTTATCAAAACTTTCTTCAATTTCTTGAATACACTAACCATACAGCTGTGTTTATAATGCTGGAAGCTTGCACAACTGTAAGTTCTACCAGTTTTCCTTTACATACTTGCTTATATATATATATATATATATTTCATCTGTATATATATATATATATGCTTATATATACCTGCTTAGAGTTCCCCAGCAATTAGGTATATGATATAGATCAAACCAGTGGTTACTCTTTCAACAAAGTCAAAACTAGTTCCCCGTAGGAAATTCCAGATACAGTCTTGCCTCCTCTTGGGCTTATACAATATGGAGCAGAGAAAGGCATTATTCCCGGTGAAACTTTTCTCAAGACTGTCACTACTAGAAATCTGTACAAGAAATTCATTTCCCCAGAGAGGATTAATTCCCGGTGAAACCTCTCTTGAATTTCTTCAAACCTATAATTGTTCACTAAAGAAAGGATTATTCCCGGTGAAACCTTTCTTGAACTTTTCTTAGGTTAGGACCCACAGGCTTCCTAAAAGCATCCCTAACCTCCTCTTGGGCTTTGTACGAGGACCCTTAGGCTTCTTAGAAGTTCTCAGCCTCCTCTTGAGCTTAGTACAAGGACCCAAAGACCTCCTACAAGTATAGGACAGAACCTAGTCATCATTTGCTAGAGCAGTCCTACAAAGAGCCAGAACATCAGACCAATTTAGGGTTAATTCTTATCCCTTAAAACATCAGCCTCCTCTTGGGCATCATACAAAGATCAACCTTCTCATACCAGTAGACTTGGATAATCTCATCTCTTCTTGGATCTCAAAGAAACCATCAAGTTTCCTAAAAGACAGGAAAAACCCTGATCAATCACCAACAGAGTTAAAACCTCCAAAGGTTAAAAAACTCAATCTTTAAACCCTTATTCTAAATTCCCCAGCTAGGGCCAATTTACCACCAATAAACTCTCAATCAGAACCTCAGGGCATCTGATATTTCAACTCTTCACACCTCAGCAAGAGTTGATTCCCCAATTTGGACCTGTCTCTGGATCTCAATAATCCTCAGCAGAAGTTAGCCTCCCCTTAGGCTTCATATAAGGAATTCCCCAACCAGCCTCCTCTTAGGCTTTCTATAATGATTCTTCCCTCGGCAGTTTTAGCCTCAATCTTGGGCTTTGTACAAGACAGATAAAATATTTTCCAGCTGAGTCAGTTAATTCTCTTCAGCCTCAATCTTGGGCTTTGTACAAGACACATATAAAACCTCCCCAGAGGAGTCAATTCTATTAGCCTCAATCTTAGGCTTTGTACAAGACAAACTAAATATTCCCTAAAAGAGTTAATTCTCTTTAGCCTCAATCTTGGGCTTTATACAAGACAGAAATAAAACCCCCTAAACAAAATCAACATTTTAGCTTCAACCTTGTGCTTTGATCAAGGCACACAAAAGTCAACATCCCCTCAGAGGAAATCAAGATTTCTCTGTAGGAAGATAAATTTCTCTGTACAATCACACATCAAAACAGACAATCAAACAAACCCTAACCCCAGATAAGTGCTGTAAGTGGCACACTTGTTGATTCAAAAATCCAAGCTGTAGTCCATCTTTTATCCTGGCAAACTCCCTTTCTTCATCTAATTGATGTAAGTGGCAAGCCTTTAAATAATTTACATCCAAGCCAATGTCCCTCTCTTAGCATGAAAGATTCCTAAGAAAAAATGGCATTACTCTACACTGAGTTAAAGTTTTCCCCTTCAGGACAAATCCCTTATAAAGGAAATTATGGCATTGCTGGACTCCATACATTCGAGTTAAAGTAATTCTCCTTTATAATCAGTTACCCAACAACTGTGATAAACAGATGAGATATCTCCCTTTAGAGATGACAAATTCTCTCTCAGTCAAACCTTTAGCTTCAATCTTGGGCTTTTAACAAGACACAAAATACTCAGTTAGCTTCAATCTTGGGCTTTAAACAAGATACCAAACATCTTTCCTCCCATAGAATAGGAGGAACTACGATTGCTCTAATTTCCCTGTTATCATTACGAGAATACGTGGGCATAAGATTGGGAAATCTTAGCGAGCACACCAATCAAAAACCATAGGTCCAGTACCTTACCAAAAACATTGAAAAACCCAAAAATCAACAAAAACACTCTCTCAAACATTCCCAAAGGAGAAACTTTCCCAATTTATGACAGATAAACACCAGTAAGTAGATAACAAAAGAAAATGCCAAACAATCTATGGATAACCATATATACGCTGGGTAATTGACAACTCCCCATTGTATAATATGACTCTGGACCCCCCAATCTCTTAGCATTTGTTAAAGAAAACATTTTCGTGCAAGGTTAGTTTTAGATATCTTCCCTTTCCTTTCCAGCTTTATAGGATAAATAAGAAATCAGAAAGTAGCACCCAATTCCAACCATTGAGGTAAGGTGGTCGCGTCACCGACAAAAATCGGACGCTACAGAAAAATGGCGACTCTGCCGGGGAGTCATAGGATTAAAGTTCCTAAGAGGTCTAGGTTGTTTAGCATTTCTATATACTATATATATTACTATTTACAATTTTTCCTACTTGATATCCGTGTTTATTTTTCTGTCAAATGGGAATGCGATTGATACACACGTGGAAAGTTTGAGAGAACATTAAGATAGGGGTGGCATATACAAGAGGCACTTATAGGGAGTGAATCCCGAAAAAGCTATCTTGGCTGTGTAACGCCCCAGTTTTTGTCATTTTTAGTCCGTTTTATTTATTTGAGTCGTTTTTTATTATTCTATTATTATTTTATTTTTATTTATGACTTTTATCTGAAAATATGTTATTTTTAGTCGAGATTATATTTTATCGGGTTTTGGGAGCGTTTGCGAGATATTTGGGTGTAGGGGTATTTTGGGCGTTTTGATTTATTTGGTTAAGTTAAGAATAGAAAGAAAAAGAGAGAAAAATAGTAAGAATAGAAAAGAAGAGAAGAGAAGAGAAAAGAAGAAAAGAGAGAAAAACTTGAGAAAGAAGAAATCAATCAACCGATTTTTCTACGCGCTATTTAATCGGGTAAGGGTGTGAAACTCGATTATGCTATGTTTGTGTATGATTATGTATGTGTTTGCTTGGATGTTTCTTGTCTTTCCATGGCTTTTGAGTTCTAGATCGAAAATGATAAAATGATTAGGAATCGATGTTTGCGCGGTCAAAAATCGATATAATTTGCGTTGTATGATCACCATGTGTTTATGAGTCATTGCTGATAATTGTTTTGGTGTTGGAATTGATTTGGAATGAAAAATGAGGTTTTTGGAGGATTTTGGATAGTGTAACCCGTAACAGCATTTTTCTGGTTCTGGTGTGATTCGCCAGGCAAATTTGGGATTCACCAGGCGAATTGGGTATGGCCACTAGCTCGCCAGGCGAAGTGCAGGCGAAGGAAATTCGCCAGGCGAATTCGTAAGTCGCCAGGCGAAATAGGAATTACAGAAAGGGGGTAGCTTCTGTAACTCTTGGTTTTTTTCTAATTAGAGAATTGCTGGCGAATGGGATTCGCTAGGAGAAATCCATGGCGAATGGGAATTCGCCAGGCGAATTCTCAAGTCGCCAGGCGAATTTGGCTGTATCTCAATAAATTCTTTTCTTTGAAAAATTCATAACTTTTGATCTGTGGTTCGGTTTGAGGCGTGGTTTGATGCGTTAGAAAGCTCATAAAATGTAATTTATATTGATGATGGTTTTGAGAATTGTTGGCCGATTATATTATGTCGGAAATTAGAAAATGTGTTGCTTTGTTGTCGACTTTTGCCGTTTAATTGTGTGAACTTGATGTGTATGTGCAATATGTTGTTGGTGTGGATATTTTATGACTTGTGTACTGTTGAGTGATGAAATTGCATGAAATACATATCGTAATGATGATTGATGGCCTTACGGCAAGAAATTGCAATGTGTTATAATTGTTGAGTTATGCATGATTATGGATGAGTAAATGTGTGCATATGAATGTTATGAGTCATTGTATGCCAAGCATCATAATATGCATATTGTGAAGTCGAGTACCATGAGGGTACGAGCGACGGATAGATTCCAATGGGAATCTGCTATAACATCGTGAGCCTTAAAAATAAGAGGACCTAAAGTGATTTGATATATCGTGAGCCTTAAAACTAAGAGGACCGAAAACGATGGTTATAGACGATCGTGTGCCCTTGTGGGGTGTGAGCGATCGGATTGTGAGCCTTATACAAAGAGGACCGAAAGCAATCCATAAACGTCGTGAGCCTTATACAAAGAGGATCGAAAGCGACGGGGAACATCGTATGCCCGACGGGGAGTTACACTAAGTAACGAGCGATGGTTCCAATAGTTCCTGAGTGAACTGGTTCTAAGATGTGATGAGTCGGTACCGCATGTGCATTGCATGGAGTCGTTGTGTCGGTCTCTGTACATTTGCATAAATCATGGATTAATTGTGTATGGAATTGTGAATGTGACTGATGAGATGAAATATGTATATTTATGTGGTTGATGAGAGTATTGTATATGATTGATATGCATCGGCGACGTATATATAGAATATGTGTTGTATTTGATTGTGGTGCAATTGTGGTAAAAATATTTTATATGTGCATTTTGTGTTAATATATGATTATATGCAACTGTGTTATGATTGTGTTTCTCACCCTTCTGCTGTTTTATAATGTTCTATGAGGCATTGCAGATTAGAGTTGTTGGAGGTCTTTTTGTGAAGCTTTGCGTCTTCATTCTTTTGTCGGTCGGCTCTGATATGTGACGCCGGGTAGTTAGGGTGGCCGTTTGTGATTAGTTTGTGTTATGTATATGTATCTTTTGAATTGTACATGTATGGTTGTATATGACAAACAAACGTTCATGATATATATATATATATATATGAGATTCAATTGCAGATTGTCCGCTATTATTCTGTTTCTGATTCGTGGGTGTATTACTACCTGAATTGTTGCATATTTGTATGAGTAGGTGTTGTATGTTTATTTCAAATTGATGTGGCGTCTCCGGTCTCTGTCGTGCATGTTTTAATTATACTCTGATGAAATTTTGAATTTTATTTTACCGCTTTAATAGCTTGGGGGGTATAGATTGGGGGTGTTACATTTAAGTGGTATCAGAGCCAGTCCGTGTCAGTTTATGTCAGTCCTTGTTGGTCTTTGTGGTTAGGTGAGGTATTTGTTTAACCATAGTTGCTGTTATTGGAAATGAACAGAATATGGCTGGAAGGAACGATGCTGCTTTAGCTGCTGCGATGCAGGCTATGGCTCGGGCTGTGCAGGGTGCACCGAATGCTGCTGGCAATAATGAGTTTCGGAAGAATAAACTACCTGTCTTCAAAGGAAGATATGATCCTGATGATGCACAGATTTGGTTTAAAGAGATTGAAAGGATTTTCCGAGTGATGGATTGTGACGAGGATCAGAAGGTGAGACTAGGTACTTACATGTTGCTGGAAGAAGCTGATGATTGGTGGGTTGGTACTCGTCATGTGTTGGAAGCTGCAGCGGAGGAGGAGGAAGAGATCACTTGGGAGTTGTTTAGCCGGGAGTTCTTGAGGAAGTATTTTCTCGAAGATGTCAGAGGGAAGAAAGAGATAGAATTCTTGGAATTGAAACAAGGTAGTATGTCTGTTGTAGACTATACTGCTAAGTTTGTTGAGCTGGTGCAGTTTTATCCACATTATGCGGAGGCGACTGCGGAATTCTCTAAGTGTGTTAAGTTTGAAAGTGGGTTACGTCCTGAGATTAAACAGGCTATTGGTTATCAGAGGATTCGAAGGTTTGCAGACTTGGTGGATTGTTGCAAGATTTATGAGGAGGATAGTAAGGCTCGTTCTACTCACTATAAGAGTATGACCGACCGAAAAGGGAAGCAACAGGTTCGTGGTGGTCCTTATGTGACACCAGCTGATAAAGGTAGGCAAAGGGGTGCTTTTGATCGAAGGTCAAGTGGGGGAGGAATGTCTAGTCCTCTGAGGTGTTTTAGATGTGGTGATGTGGGACATCATCAGTCTGAGTGTAGGAAGGATTTGAGGAAGTGTTCTAATTGCAGTGGTGTAGGACATGTGGTTGCTGATTGTGCAAGGAAGAATGTGTTGGTATGTTTCAACTGTGGTGAACCTGGTCACATTAGTACCAAGTGTCTGAAACCGAAGAAGGCTCCAGTTAGTGGGAAAGTCTTTGCGTTGTCAGGGACTCAGACTTCAAGTGCAGATCGTCTGATTCGAGGTACTTGTTTTATTAATAGTATGCCCTTAATTGCTATTATTGATACTGGAGCGACTCATTCGTTTATTTCGTCTGAGTGCGCGAAGCGTTTGAATCTTGTGTTGTCCTTAATGGATGGTGAGATGGTTATTGATACGCCAGCAATGGGTTCAGTAACTACTTCGTTGGTTTGTTTGAGTTGTCCTTTGACAATTTATGGTAAAGATTTTGAGATGGATTTAGTGTGTTTGTCGTTGGAGGGTTTAGATGTGGTTTTGGGAATGAATTGGTTGCAATTCAATCGGGTTCATATTGATTGTTACATAAGCTTGTAAGGTTTCCTTCTCTTGAGGAAGACGAAGACTCGAGTTTCTTATCTACCAAAGAGTTGAAGAAACTTTTGGCGGAGGAAGCTCAGTTGTTCGGGTTGTTTGCATCTTTGACCGTGGTTAGTCAAGTGTCGCTGGATGTGTTTCCTGTTGTGTGTGAATTTCCTGAAGTAGATGTGCCGCCAGAGAGAGAGGTGGAGTTTTCTATAGATCTAGTTCCTGGTACTAGACCTGTGTCTATGGCACCTTATAGAATGTCGGCATATGAGTTGGTTGAGTTGAAAAAACTATTGAATGAGTTGTTGGAGAAGAGGTTTGTGAGGCCAAGTGTTTCTCCTTGGGGTGCTCCAGTTTTGTTGGTGAAAAAGAAAGATGGAAGTATGCGATTGTGTATTGATTATCGCCAGTTGAATAAGGTGACGATTAAGAATAAGTATCCTCTTCCAAGGATTGATGATCTGATGGATCAGTTGGTTGGTGCTTGTGTGTTTAGTAAGATTGATTTGAGATCGGGGTATCATCAGATAAGGGTGAAAGAGGAAGATATTTAGAAGACGGCTTTTAGGACATGATACGGTCATTATGAATATTCGGTGATGCCGTTCGGGGTTTCTAATGCGCCAGGTGTGTTTATGGAATACATGAATTGTATTTTTCACGAGCATTTTGATCGTTTTGTTGTTGTGTTTATTGATGATATTTTAATCTATTCTAAGTCTCGGGAGGAGCACGCGGAGCATTTGCGTATTGTTTTGCAAGTTTTGAAGGAAAGGAAACCTTTTGCAAAATTGTCCAAGTGTGAGTTCTGGTTGTCGGAAGTGAGTTTTCTTGGACACATAATTTCAGGTAATGGTATTTCTGTGGATCCATCTAAAGTAGAAGCAGTTCTACAATGGGAGGCTCCGAGATCTGTTACTGAAATTCGAAGCTTTTTGGGTTTGGTTGGTTATTATCGGAGGTTTATTGAAGGTTTTTCTAAGTTGGCACTTCCATTGACCCAGTTGACTTGTAAAGGGCAAACGTTCATTTGGGATATTCGGTGTGAGGAGAGTTTTAATGAGCTGAAAAGAAGATTGACGACAACTCCGATTTTGATTTTACCGGATCCTAATGAACCGTTCGTGGTTTATTGTGATGCATCTTTGATTGGCCTAAGTGGTGTGCTGATGCAGGAAGGTAAGGTTGTGGCTTACGCTTCAAGGCAATTGAGAGTGCATGAGAAAAATTATCCTACTCATGATCTTGAGTTAGCGGCTGTGGTTTTTGTGTTAAAGATTTGGAGGCATTATCTCTACGGTGCAAGGTTCGAAGTCTTTAGTGATCATAAAAGCTTGAAATATTTGTTTGATCAGAAGGAGTTAAATATGAGGCAGCGTAGATGGTTGGAATTCTTGAAGGACTAAGACTTTGGCTTAAATTACCATCCTGGTAAAGCTAATGTGGTAGCTGATGCGTTGAGTCAGAAATCATTGCATATGTCGGCTTTAATGGTTAAGGAGTGGGAACTTTTGGAATCGTTTAGAGACTTGAGTTTGGTATGTGAAGTGACTTCAGATAGTGTGAGGCTGGGTATGCTGAAGGTTACTAATGATTTTCTGATGACGGTAAGTGAGAAACAGAAGTTGGATGTGAAATTCGTGGATTTGATATTGGTTGGCGGAAAAGATGCGAGTAGTGATTTTGAAGTGGATGTTAATGGTGTTTTGAGGTTCCGTGGCCGAATTTGTATTCCTGATGATTCGGAGTTGAAAAGGATGATTTTGGAGGAAGGACACCGGAGTAATTTGAGTATACATCTGGGAGTGAATAAGATGTACCAAGATTTGAAGAAGATTTTCTGGTGGTCTGGATTGAAAAGAGATGTGGCTCAGTTTGTGTATGCGTGTTTGACTTGTCAGAAGTCGAAATTTGAACATTTGAGGCCTAGTGGTTTGTTGCAACTGTTGGATATTCCGGAGTGGAAATGGGATAGCATTTCGATGGATTTTGTAACGGGATTGCCAAACACTCAGAGAGGGAATAATGCTATTTGGGTGGTTGTAGATAGACTGACTAGATCGGCTCATTTCATTCCGATTGATATCAGTTTTTCTTTGGAGCGGTTAGCTGAGATTTACATCAGTGTGATTGTGAAGTTGCATGGGGTTCCGTTAAGTATTGTTTCTGATCGAGATCCAAGGTTTACCTCGAGATTTTGGGAAAGTTTACATAAGGCTTTGGGTTCTAAATTGAGATTGAGTTCGGCTTATCATCCGCAGACGGATGGTCAGACGGAGAGGACGATTCAGTCGTTGGAAGATTTGTTGCGAGCGTGTGTTCTTGAACAAGGTGGTATGTGGGATAGTTATTTTGCATTGATAGAATTCATGTATAACAACAGTTTTCATTCTAGTATTGGAATGGCACCGTTTGAAGCATTATATGGAAGAAGGTATCGAACACCGTTGTGTTGGCACGAATCTGGTGAGAGAACAGTGGTAGGACCGGAGTTGGTGCAGCAGACTACAGATAAGGTGAAGTTTATTCGTGAGAAGATGAAAGCTTCTCAAAGTAGACAAAAGAGTTATCATGATCGGAGACGGAAAGATCTTGAGTTTCAAGAGGGCGATCATGTATTTTTGAGGGTTACGCCGGTAACGGGTGTTGGTCGTGCATTGAAATCGAAGAAACTTACTTCTCGGTTTATTGGTCCTTACCAGATATCCGCGAGAGTTGGTACAGTGGCGTATCGGGTGGCGTTGCCGCCGAATCTGTCGAATTTACACGATGTGTTTCATGTTTCACAATTGCGGAAGTATGTTCCGGATCCGTCACATGTGATTCCGATGGATGAGGTTGAGGTAAGGGAGAACCTTACGGTTGAGGCTTTACCAGTTAGGATTTTGGATCGCGAAGTGAAACGGTTGAGGGGCAAGGATATTGCACTGGTGAAGGTAGCGTGGGGAGGCGCTGCTGAGGGCAATTTGACTTGGGAGTTGGAGAGTCGGATGCGGGAGTCATATCTAGAGTTGTTCGTCTCAGGTATATTTTCGAGGACGAAAATTTCTAAGTGGGGGAGAGTTGTAACGCCCCAGTTTTTGTCAGTTTTAGTCCGTTTTATTTATTTGAGTCGTTTTTTATTATTCTATTATTATTTTATTTTTATTTCTGACTTTTATCTGAAAATATGTTATTTTTAGTCCAGATTATATTTTATCGGGTTTTGGGAGCGTTTGCGAGATATTTGGGTGTAGGGGTATTTTGGACGTTTAATTTATTTAGTTAAGTTAAGAATAGAAAGAAAAAGAGAGAAAAATAGTAAGAAGAGAAAAGAAGAGAAGAGAAGAGAAAATAAGAAAAGAGAGAAAAACTTGAGAAAGAAGAAATCAATCAACCCATTTTTCTACGCGCTATTTAATCGGGTAAGGGTGCGAAACTCGATTATGCTATGTTTGTGTATGATTATGTATGTGTTTGCTTGGATGTTTCTTGTCTTTCCATGGCTTTTGAGTTCTAGGTCGAAAATGATAAAATGATTAGGAATCAATGTTTGCGCGGTCGGAAATCGATTTAATTTGCGTTGTATGATCACCATGTGTTTATGAGTCATTGCTGATAATTGTTTTGGTGTTGGAATTGATTTGGAATGAAAAATGAGGTTTTTGGAGGTTTTTGGATAGTGTAACCTGTAACAGCATTTTTCTGGTTCTGGTGTGATTCGCCAGGCGAATTTGGGAATCGCCAGGCGAATTGGGTATCGCCACTAGCTCGCCAGGCGAAGTGCAGGCGAAGGAAATTCGCCAAGCGAATTTGTAAGTCACCAGGCGAAATAGGAATTATAGAAAGGGGGTAGCTTCTGTAACTCTTGGTTTTTTTTCTAATTGGTGATTCGCCACTAGCTCGCCAGACGAACTGCTGGCGAATGGGAATTCGCCAGGCGAATTCTCAAGTCGCCAGGCGAATTTGGCTGTATCTCAATAAATTCTTTTCTTTGAAAAATTCATAACTTTTGATCTGTGGTTCAGTTTGAGGCGTGGTTTGATGCGTTAGAAAGCTCATAAAATGTACTTTATATTGATGATGGTTTTGAGAATTGTTGGCCGATTATATTATGTCGAAAATTAGAAAATGTGTTGCTTTGTTGTCGACTTTTGCCGTTTAATTATGTGAACTTGATGTGTATGTGCAATATGTTGTTGGTGTGGATATTTTATGACTTGTGTACTGTTGAGTGATGAAATTGCATGAAATACATATCATAATGATGATTGGTGGCCTTACGGCAAGAAATTGCAATGTGTTGTAATTGTTGAGTTATGCATGATTATGGATGAGTAAATGTATGCATATGAATGTTATGAGTCATTGTATGCCAAGCATCATAATATGCATATTGTGAAGTCGAGTACCATGAGGGTACGAGCGACGGATAGATTCCAATGGGAATCCGCTATAACATCGTGAGCCTTAAAAATAAGAGGACCTAAAGCGATTTGATATATCGTGAGCCTTAAAAATAAGAGGACCGAAAGCGATGGTTATAGACGATCGTGTGCCCTTGTGGGGTGTCAGCGATCGGATTGTGAGCCTTATACAAAGAGGACCGAAAGCAATCCATAAACGTCGTGAGCCTTATACAAAGAGGACCGAAAGCGACGGGGAACATCGTATGCCCGACGGGGAATTACACTAAGTAACGAGCGATGGTTCCAATAGTTCCTGAGTGAACTGGTTCTGAGATGTGATGAGTCGGTACCGCATGTGCATTGCATGGAGTCGTTGTGTCGGTCTCTGTGCATTTGCATAAATCATGGATTAATTGTGTATGGAATTGTTAATATGACTGATGAGATGAAATATGTATATTTATGTGGTTGATGAGAGTATTGTATATGATTGATATGCATCGGCGACGTATATATAGAATATGTGTTGTATTTGATTGTGGTGCAATTGTGGTAAAAATATTTTATATGTGCATTTTGTGTTAATATATGATTATATGCAACTGTGTTATGCTTGTGTTTCTCACCCTTCTGCTGTTTTATAATGCTCTATGAGGCATTGCAGATTAGAGTTGCTGGAGGTCTTTTTGTGAGGCTTTGCGTCTTCATTCTTTTGTCGGTCGGCTCTGATATGTGACGCCGGGTAGTTAGGGTGGCCGTTTGTGATTAGTTTGTGTTATGTATATGTATCTTTTGAATTGTACATGTTTGGTTGTATATGACAAACAAACATTCATGATATATATATATATATATATATATATATATATATATATATATATATATGAGATTCAGTTGCAGATTTTCCGCTATTATTCTGTTTCTGATTCGTGGGTGTATTACTACCTGAATTGTTGCATATCTGTATGAGCAGGTGTTGTATGTTTGTTTCAAATTGATGTGGCGTCTCCGGTCTCTGCCGTCATGTTTTAATTATACTCTGATGAAATTTTGAATTTTCTTTTACCGCTTTAATAGCTTGGGGGGTATAGATTGGGGGTGTTACAGCTGCCCACCGAATCAGTCGAGGTACCCGTATGGAAGTATTGATGTTGAACGACCGATTGTCTTGAAAGCATTGTCTTTCCTAGTGTGGTACCCATGACCCTGAGGATTTAGTAGACTTTAACCATATGGCCATTTGGTAGTGCGGTGACTATTGGGAATAGTTGATACGCGATACTACACTCAAATGAGATTCATCCTAGGATATTACAGCTCGCTCGAGTGAATCAGCTTGCTGTTGATATCCCTAGGAGGGGTCAATGACTTTGGGAACCTTAGAACCCGTTCTACAGGTACAAAAATTGACTAAAATAGTACAACCTTTGGGGATGGGTAGAGCCATGACTCCATGCTCGTGACGTTGAACCCTTGAACCCATGTTTTCAAATGTTTTTGTGTGCTGCATTCATGCATTCATCTAAAAAACTCTTTTCAAACAAGAAAAAACATCTTTTTTGAAAATAAACTAAAACAATAATTGCAAATATCAGAGATTGCGTTATGGATTTCGGTAGAATAAAGACGCACAAGTACACCTTCAAGGCTCCAAAACTAGAGGACTTAAGGAGGTTGGCAAGGATTATTACCAACCCTGAGGCTTTCAGAGGTAAGCACAGAGGACTGTTGTCTCTGTTAAGGGTTAACGTGGTTGAAGGAATCCTGTCTACGCTGATGCATTTCTACAATCCGGTTTACCACTGCTTTACCTTCCCGGATTACCAACTGGCACCAACACTGGAAGAGTACTCTCACCAGATTGATTTACCTATCACTGACCAAGCTCTATTTTCTGGACTGGAAGAAATTCTAAAAGAACAAACCATTGCAAGAGCAATCTCTTTGGACGAGTCAGAGGTTAGGACTCACATGACCACTAAAGGAGGAATCCAGGGTTTACCAGTTAAATTCCTGATGGAGAAAGCTCTATACTTTGCCAGTATAGGAAACATAACTACTTTTGAAGATATCTTTGTTCTGCTCATATACGGATTATTCCTTTTTCCCAACATCGACAACTTCTTCGACACCAACGCTGTTAAGATATTTTTGATTGGGAACCCCGTACCAACCTTGCTCGCAGATGCTTATCATTCTGTACACTTAAGGAATTTGTACAGCGGAGGAATGATCACATGTTGTGTACCCTTACTCTACAAATGGTTCATTTCCCATTTGCCCAAGTCTACTATTTTTTTGGATCACAAGAGTACTTTACGTTGGTCACAAAGGATTATGTTTCTTACCAACTCTGACATAGATTGGTACAATAGGATTTATGAGGGGATAGAGATCATCGACAGATGTGGAAATTTCCCTGACGTACCCCTCATTAGAACTAAAGGAGGAATCAACTATCATCCAATTTTAGCTCGCAGTCAACTCAGATACCCGATGAAGAATATTCCACATAACGTTCATCTGGAAGGTCTGTTCTTTAAGGAAGGGGGAAATGACAGGGCACTAAAAAAAGAAATAGTGCATGCCTGGCAACATATTCACAAGAAAGGCAGAGAGTGTCTGGGAAGACCAAACTGTACCTCCATGGAGCCTTATATCCATTGGGTGCAAACGAGAGCCCTCAGGCTGAGAATGCCTTACCCTCGCCAAGAAGTTTTTCCATTAAAGGAATCTGTCCTTTATTTCATGTCTGATGCGGAAAAACTCCAAGTCGCTCTCAACAAGGTTCAACGTGAAAAGAGCTCTTGGAAGAACAAATACTGAATCCTCAATTTAGAGTGTACCAAGATTCAGGAACTGTTAAAAGAAAAGGATGCTTTGATTGAGATATTAGAGCAACATGCTATGAAAAGTCAAGAAGACCGAAGAAATTTGCTTGCTCCTTTCACTCGGCAAAGGACTGGCAACCTGACAACGGATGAAGAGTCCCGGTCAAAGAAAAGAAAACTACTGGAACCAGCATCTGAGCTCTCTTCAGAGAGGACTCAGGATCCATGAGCTTAGACATTTTCCTTACAGTACTTTACTATACTTTTCCTTGTAAAATATTGCAATCTTTCGAATTCAATAAAAGGGGTCCCCCCCAACTGTATGATATTTGCAATCTATTTGTCAAAGTTTTTTTTTAATTAAAACAAAAACTAAAAATATGTCTTTTCATATCATTCATCATCTCACATAAACGCATTTTTCTTATCTTTGAGTCTCACGTATGTGTCACGATTCTAGAGTCAAATTGTCTCACTCGTACAATACTCGGGCCAATCGACAAAAGAAAATGGACGATCTCAAGGAAGAGAACAGAGAGCTATGAGAAGAAATCGACACTCTGAAGGAAAGTTTGAAAAAACTTCACGGTGACATGCAATCCCTGGCAACAGCTCAGGAGTAGGGATGGCAGGCAGACCCAAACCCGCGGGGCCCACCCGCACCGAACCCGAGTCAACAGGTGAAAACCCGAGTTGACTGGGTTCGGGTGCCACCCGATATTTCGGGTGCGGGTTTGGGTAGTGTGAAACCCGCACCCGAAAATACACCCGCTTAGACATGAAATTACATAAGTGCCCCTAAATATATATGTAGACTTTAATTTTAATTGTAATGTTAAGATGTTGAACACCTTAATTTTAATTATAATGTTACCAAACTTGATGGAAAGTTGTAATTTAATTCCATAATTTCTTTGAGAGACCTTGATGGAATTCTTGTGTTTCAAATTTCAATGTTGCTATTGTATTTTTGTGTTTTTGCTATGGGTTCGGGTTTGGGTTGAAAAACCCGAACCCAATGGGTGTGGGCGTGGGTGTTAATTTTCCACCCGAATATCCTTTGGGTTCGGGTGGTGATTTCGGGTGCGGGTTTGGGTAGTGTGAAACCCGTACCTAACCCGACCCGTTGCCATCCCTACTAAGGAGCATCAGCATCAAAAGACTGTAATCTCAGAGATCACATATACGCCCATAATGGAGACACATGAGAATCATCCTCGGTACAACATGCCTAAAGGTCGCCCCTGGGGCATGCCTCTCAACTTTATACCTAAGGATACGTCCCACCGGTCACTGAAGACCCAAAAGCCGTAGCAGGAATTGCTGGACCTGAGGTTACAAACTTCGGAAAAGTGAAGATGCAAGGGTTATAACAGCAACCCCGCGCCAAGTGTCATCGCTATAATGTCTATACCATAACCAGTGGTACACACTGTCCCGGAAGGACAGATTCCACAAGTAATTTCTGGTGGAAACGAAGACATGTACGAAAGGATGAATGAGTTCTAGGAACATTTCTTGGAAGTGCAGAAGGAATTGCATGCCATTCGCGGTCAAGACTTATTTGGAAAGGACGCTGCAGACTTCTGTTTGGTCCGTAATGTAAAAATACCGCACAAATTCAAGGTGACTGACTTTGAAAAATACAAAGGCAACTCTTGCCCTCAAAGTCATTTGGTGATGTACGCTCGGAAAATGTCAACCCTGACAGAAAATCAATAGCCACTGATCCATTACTTCCAAGACAGTTTAATCGGTGCCGCACTCAAATGGTACCTGGATTTAAACCGCATCAAGATCAGTACTTTCAGAGATCTCGGCGCAGCCTTCTTTCAGCAGTATAAATACAATTTGGACATGGCACCAAATAAGGATCAGCTCAGAGCAATGTCACAAAGGGACAAAGAAACTTTCAAAGAATATGCTTAGAGATGGCGTGAAATTACCGCCCAGATCTGTCCCCCTCTGGAGGAAAAGGAGATGACCAAGATCTTTTTGAAAACCTTAAGCTCGTTCTATTACGACCGAATGATCGCCAGTGCGCCCAGTGACTTTACTGAGATGGTGAGAATTGGGAGTACGCCTTGAAGAAGCGGTCCGAGAAGGACGATTGGTCAAAGATGCAGAGCCATCCAGTAGTACCGAAATATACGGTAGTACTTTCTAAAAGAAGAAAGAGCAAGAGATCAGTAATATCTCTCTCAGAAAGCAGAGGCGAAGGTATCAACCAGCAGCAGTGGTAACTCCCGCTATCAACCCAGTGCCATCTCCGACTTATCAACCTCAGGTTGCTCAGAGCCAACAAAGTCAACAACAGTATCAACAAAGGACGCAACAACCCCTTAAACAGGCTCGTCCACAGTACAACAACAACAATTGTACGACACGACCATCAGGGTTTGACCCTATACCGATGTTGTACGCAGAACTATTTCCAATTTTACTGGCCAAGGGGCACGTCCAAACCAGGACTCCTCTTACAGTACTGGAAAATCTACCCTTTTTGTTCAAAGATGATCAAACTTGCCCTTACCATCAAGGAGGATCGAGGCACAACATTGAGAACTGTCTCAGCTTTAAGTCTGACGTACAGAAGCTTGTCAGGAACGGGGTCTTATCTTTCAAAGATACTAATCCAAATGTTCAGACGAACCCGTTGCCGCAACATGAGAAGACTGCAGTGAATTTAATAGAGAAAGAATCTAGCTGTAGTTATCAAATTCACGATCTACTCCTATTAGGAACCAATCTGGTGAGGATGCATTGCAGACAGGGCGGGTACGTTCATGTACCATCTCATAATTATCACCAGTGTGATATCTGCTCAAAGAACAATCGGGGTTGTTCCGTAGTGCAAGCAGCTCTACAAGAACAAATGAATCTGGGCTGGAATCAGGATCACAGGATCCGGGAAGTCAACATGGCCCATGCACATCCCAACATTGTTCAGAATCACAACATTCTTGCGATGAACGTCAATTTGGTGGCGATACATTCAAGGCAGAGTTAGTACTATAATCTGCTATGACACGATTATAGCACGTGTCTGATCTGCTCAACAAGAAATCAGGGATGCTCTTTTGTACAAGAGGCCCTCCAAAGTCAGATGGATCTCGGATGGATCCAAGACTATCGTGAAAGAAATGTCCATCAAGTCAATATGGTTCAAATCTTTGACATACGCTTGATGAATACCATTCTGGTAGAATTACATGCTAAGCAAGTCAGGCTCGGCTTTCTGGCTTCACGCGATTATAAAGACTGTGAAGAATGTCGTAAAGATAACCAAGGATGTGCACTTGTACAAAGAACACTTCAAAAATTGTTGGACCACTGGTGGCTTTCGATCTACCTGGATGAAGCTACACAGCAGATTAGAATGACTGACGGGAATCCTGGTAGACATCAAAGTCGTGATGTCCGCTCAATGGAAACAAATCTAGTAAAGATGCACTACATACAAATTGGGTGTGGTCGGGTACCACCACATAATTATGAGCGCTGTAGAGTATGCTCAAAGAACAACCAAGGATGTTATCTAGTGCGAGCAGCCCTCCAAAATCAATTGGACCAGAAAAAGACTTGACCATGTTCAAGTTCTGGGTCGATTAACATGATACAAGACTGCCACCCTGATCAACGGAGAAGCTCTGTCATAACATCCAATCACAGAATAACCAAAGACGTTTACACCATAATCCCTCTACTCAATGAATCAAGATTCCCTCTTGATAGTAGAAAGGTTCCCAACCAAGAACTGATTAAGGTTGCCTATAACGGTCAGAGAAACCAGAAAGCTCATGTGGTTATCTACCTACCAGGTCCCATACCCTACAAATCGGATAAGGTTTTCCCTTACAAGTATGGTGCAACAACCATAAAAAATGGAAAGGAAACTCCATTGCCCTCCGTCGTGAATATTGTCGACATCAGTCTAGTTACCCGGAGCGGTCGGATCTTCAACAGAGGAGTTGGAGAACCTGCCAAAGAAAAGGAACCTCAAACGGAATTTCCTAACTAACAAGTCGGTCAATCCAGTAACCCGAAACTTGTAAAAAACAACGATGAGATACTGAAGCTTATCCAGAAAAGCGAGTACAACATTGTGGACTAACTGTTGCAAACTCTGTCTTGAATCTCTGTGCTATCTCTCCTACTTAGTTCCAAAGCTCACAGGGAAGCTCTGTAGAAAGTCTTATAGCAAGCCTTCATGGAACAAGACGTGGCGGTAGGACAATTTGACAGCATCATTTCCAACATCACTTCTTGCAACAACTTAGGATTCAGTGATGAAGATTTTCCAGAAGAAGGCAAGAATCATAATATGGCACTTAACATTACAGTCAACATCTAAAACGATGCTTTAGCCAGTGCTCTGGTAGACACAGGATCATCTTTGAATGTTATGCCAAAATCGACTCTGATACGACTATCATTTCAAGGAGCTCCGATGAGAGGCAGTGAGATCATTGTCAAAGCATTTGACGGATCTATAAAAATAGTTATCGGCGAAGTCGATCTTCCCATAACCATCGGTCCTCACACTTTCCAAGTCACTTTCCAGGTCATGGACATCCGAGCAACATACAACTGTTTATTAGGAAGACCTTGCATACACTAGATTGGGGCAGTCACTTCGACACTTCAAGAGAAGCTGAAGTTCGTCAAGAATGACAAGCTAGTCACAGTCTGCGGAGAGCAGGCCTTAATTGTGAGCAACTTATGATCATTCTCCTGTGTAGAACCGGAGGAGATTGTTGGAACCCAGTTCCAAGCACTCTCGGTGAGCAATGAGAATCGACCAGAAAAAGGGACGTCGATTTCCTCATACAAAGACGCTCTCGAAGTGATTAAGAGTAATACACAAAAGGATGGGGACAGATTGTAATTCCTACGGATAACAAGACAAAGAAAGGTCTTGGTTTCTCTTCAACCTGTACCCCGACTGCCAAGAAAGACAAAATTTTAGTCCCATTCAGGATTTCTTCCACAGTGGAGGCTTCCTCCACCCAGTGTCTCAAGAAGTACACACCATCAATGAGAGTGACTCCTCCGATGCGGATGAGGAGTGGAAATCTTATCTCAATGATAATGGTTATATGTCTCAGGAAGAAACGCATATGCCATTCTGTTTCCCAAAGCAGAGCCCGAGATATATACCAAGATCAGATGTCCGGATGATCTATGGAGAGTGTGATCCTGAGGGATTTCATACTCCACCTAACTCACTAGAAGATGACTGGATGAAAGACAACTTTGATCAGGCTTATTATGATCCCCTGGATTACTTGCCTATCTGGAAGCCGTACACAGAAGGCTTGGGGCAAAAGAGTCAGCCGAACAATGCCTATCAGCTGAGTAATATTGAAAAGAATACCCACGTCCCCACTGAAGATGGCTGGTTTCTACCTGAGTGAATCGCACACTCAAAGATACAACAGAGTCGCCACCGAACTTTATTTAGTCCCGAAGGACAGGGAAAATATCGATAAAACCCAAGGGGAAGAGAAACGGGAACGGGGGGTCGGTTATGCGAAAGGAAGGTATTAGCACCTAACGCATCCGTCGTACTCGACGGGAACCATTTCGCTTGCTTCTAGGCTTGGATGGGTTATCTAGCTAAAGGCTTCTAGCTAAAAGAATAGGAGAGAGATAAAAAAGGGGGAAAAAGAAAGAAAGGAAAGAAAGTGCCTGCGGAGGATTGTGGCCCTCGTGCCTACGTACCCTCATAGTGCAATGAGGAAGTCAGAGCGTCGTAGTTCATGGAACCAGGGGACAGAGAAGGAAGAAAGAAAGAAAGAAGACGGAAGAAAGGTGGAAGTGTGCTCGCCAAGACATTGCGTCTCGTGCCTACGTATCATACATCCAAAAAGGATGCAGAATCAGAGCTTCCGTAGTTCGGGGAACTGAACGGAAAACAAAACAAGAAAGAAACAAGGAGATGAAAGAGGTGGTGTCAAAACCAAGAACAAAAGAAAGAAGTAAAAACTCTACTGGGGAAGACCCCATTGTAAGAGCGTTTGCACAAAAGAATAGGAAAAGAATGGTGTCGAAACCAAGAATGAAAGAAACTCCGCAGGGGATAACAAAGAGAATTGGTGTCGAAACCAAGAAAGTAAGCAAGGGGAATAGGAAGGACTCCACTAGGGATCCAAATAAAGGGATGGTGTCATAACCAAGAGAAAAAGGAGACTCGGCATGTCAACTATCTGGCAGTGGTTAACCGAAGAAAGAGAGTAGACCCTGGCGGGGGAAAGAAGCTGGTGTCAACAGACGGACTATGATAAACCAAGAGAGTGCTGAACCAAGAGAAGATGTTTGACTCTAAAGGGGCCTCGGTATATTAACTGATAAACAGTGGTTAACCGAGGGCACAAGGATTGTAACTCTGTGGGGATAGAGAAGCATTGGTTTTAACAGAGAAAACTGTGATTAACCAGAAGCACGGGTGTAGGACCGATCAAAGGTCGTAACCCAAAGGGGTTCGGTAAACTGACTGAACAAACAGTACTCAACCGAAGAAAGGGTATTTGAACCACAGAAAGGTTACTAACCCAAGGGTGCGAGTATTCGAACCAAGAGGAGGTTGCCAACTGCAGGTGATTCGGTGTTTACAGACGAACTGTGATTAACCGAAGAGAAAAGCGAGTGATTAACCAAGAGAAGGTGATTAACTCGAAAGGGCTCAGTATTTTAACAGACGGACTGTGGTTAATTGAAGAGACGGGTGATTAACCAAGAGGAGGTGATTAACTAAAAAGGTGCTCAGTGATTAACAGACGGACTGTGATTAACTGAAGAGACGGGTGATTAACCAAGAGGAGGTGATTAACCCAAAAGGTGCTCATTGATTAACAGACGGACTGTGATTAACTGAAGAGACAGGTGATTAACCAAGAGGAGGTGATTAACCCAAGAAATGAGAAGAACCAAGAGAAGGTTGCGAACTCCTGGGGAAAAATGGTCATGACAGGAAAACCGTGTTGGACCAAAGAAAGAGAATTGAGACTCTTCAGGGGAATCAAAAAGCAATGATGGACCGCAAGAAAAGCATAGGGTATTGAAATGAAGAAAGCTTGCTAACCCAAGGAACAAAGGATCGTAACTAAGAAGGTGCTTGATCAAGAGAGAGATTAAGATAGGAGTGATCAAGGATCGAAAGAGATCGCAAAGAGAGAAGAGTGATCAAGGATCAACTCGACTGGGGAAAGAAAGCACATTACCGCCTGGAGATAGAGATGACTAAGCCAAGCACAGGGTCATTCGTCCCCTACCTGAAGTAGTCAGAATGAGAGTAGGAATTCTCCCTTCTCATCCCTTCCCTAACACACACAGGGTATAATGCGGAAGTTGAACCAGACGGCCCAACAACTCCAAGTTGTATAGTGCTCATGCGTAGAGAAACGGACAGCATAACGGTGTCAATTTATACAGTGCTCCAATGCAAGGCGCAGCGTGAAACTCCAACTCCACGGGGAGGGGGAGGGGGGCAGAGAGAGAAAGCTCTAAAGGAGGCCTAAAGAGAGGAAAAGGGAAGATCGATTAATCGAAACAAAGTTTTGATCAATTAATCAAGGGATAAACATGCTAACAACTTTCCAAAGAGGATGAAAAGTCATTAAAGCAAAAAGGAGTGAATTATTGATTATACAAGATTAAGTTTATCCATGAAGAATAAACTTAATGCAAATCTGAAATGGAAGGTGCAAAACAGTGCCAAATGATCATCAAAATGCCACCCTAAATCATGTATCATGTGAACAAAGATAGTGCAAGAATTGCTATGTTCACACAATGCTAAGAACATGAAACAAATGAATAATCAAAAATGTGCATCGAAAGTTCATGAACATGCTTCAATCAGAAGTTAAATGACACTTAAAATATCCATAAAAATGAAGCACATTGATCCATGGAAGTTAGAAGAAGAAAGGATACCAAACAAGCTTGAAGAAACTCAAAATTGGCCATTCTGTTCAGTGGTAACCGGTTACAGCATATCTGCTAACCGGTTACATACTTGAAAATCAGCGTATTTGTTAAAAATTGAACTGTGTAACCGGTTACCACTGAGACAGTGGCAAAAATAACAGCAAAAACAACTTTTCAAAAGTAGTTTTCAACACATAATCACTTATGCCAACCACCACATGCTAGGAACTGAAATTGTGCACGAAAATTGAACTTGAAAACAACAAATAAACAGTGATAGAATCAACTAACACAATAGGATCATGGATCAAACAAATGCAAAACCAAATCACACACAACAATTATCGACTACATTGCGAACGATACGAAAATGCGCGAAACGGTAAAATTAGTTAGATCCACCAACCTACAAGCTGGAGATTTGGCTTGGTAAGTGTTGCAAAGAGATTTTGATGCAGAAAATCAAAGAAAACCAGAGGATCCTTAATTTGTAGACGAAACGCGTCGAAACCGATCAAAAACGCGAAAATGCACCGAAATCAAACTTGCACCAAATTGAAAGTTGTAGAACTCTTGGATTGAAGTAGAATAAGATGTAATTCCATAAATCCAACCAAAGAATGCCAAATGATGAAGGTTAAGCTCAAGAATTAATCACTTTCAATGTGAAAAATGATTATCCTTCAAGAATAAGAGCTTTTGGTGAGGTTTTGGGATGAGAATTGAGATGAAGATGTAGAAGTTGCAGAAAAATGCAGAGGAGAATGAGAGAATTGAGAGTGAATTATGAAGAATGGTTGAAGGTCCTTGAAAAATGAGTGAAGGTGAGCTTATATAGACTTTAGGTTTGGAGTATGGGAGGTTTGGACTTAGCTTTGGGTTTGGAGTTAGGGTTGGAGTTAGTTGGGCTTGACTCACTGAGTCAAGGTGGTTAACTCGGTTAGTTAGAACCAACTCGGTAACAATCCCAATGTGAATTTCCATCATCCAACGGTTGGCATGCTTGTAAAACAAGGAACATGGTGCACTTAATTTGGAGTGAAGCATTAGAATAAATGCACTTGGATTGAATTAAATAGCCTTAAAATGTCTAGAGAAGTCTAGAATGTTTCACACACTGCTAGAATATTGTAGGATCAATGACCAAAGAGAGTGCATGGTGCTATCCCAAAAATGCAACAGAAACTGAAATTTTCCACTGAGTAACCGGTTACAGCATATGTGCTAACCGGTTACATGCTTGAAAACTTGCGTTTTTGGTGAAAAATACACTGAGTAACCGGTTACAGCATATGCGCTTACCGGTTACTTCAGCCAAATTTCCACAAATTTGCAAAAAGATGATGCTGAAGTCCCGTTATTAATTTTCCAACTCTTGCCTTTATTTTGAGCTTGTTTTGACAATGTGCTGATCTCGCGAGGATTCAATTAATCGGGCTTAGAACACCTGAATATCCTGCAACAAGAAACACACAAAGAAATACGAATGTGTATGCCAACGATGCGAGTGCGCATGCTTATGCAAAAGGCCAAAAGAGGGAGGTCAAATTTCGGGTTACGACAGCTGCCCCTATTTAATCCTATTGGACCTGAATGTACGAATTGCGCCAGCTTTTCGATGATTCGAGGTAAAAGGGGATTGAATAAAAGAGTAGCTCGAGAACTTGGCCGACGACGACAAAAGAAGAGTTGAAAGGTAGAATAGATAAGTGCAAGGTTTGGCTAAAAATCTGCTGGGAGATAAGTCAGGCAAAAGGAGAGGGAGTATGATCGATGCATATGCTATATATGCGTTTCTACATGATGTTTGATATTATGCAATGCAGAGGCTCAGGATAAGGCACAGTGAGAAGTGTTTAGGCAGAAATCGTAGCAAAACGACTTCGACACCCTCGATCGGGGATAGGACCCGCTGATAAAGACAACCTCTGCTGGAGAAGAAAGTTCACAAAGGATGATGATCCTGCCATGGAGAGAAACTGAGAACATCTCAGGTTTTTAAATCACCATGGCTGTCTCCGTTAGGGATGAAAGAATTAAATCAATCCTCCCTACCAAGACTAGCTCTGTATGGGGAAAAGAGATTCCCGAATCATGTTGACTCTGCTAAGGAGAAACCACTGCTGCTGGTGACAGATAGTTCCTGATCATTGGAGATGATGCACAACCCTTGCTGGGGAAAAGAGGACAAAGCGTCTTTGCTGGGGAACACCTTGGAAACCTGCTGGGGAGAATGATGACTCTGCTAAGGAACTGCTGAGGAGACAGCAACTTCTTCATAGAATTATCCCATTGTCGGCCAGGCGTTAGGCTTACCAAGGGATATTACCGATCACCCTGCAGGAGTTACCAGTAACACATGCGATGCATAATGCTTTCTCGGTGAATTTAGCTTTTTATTGTTCTCAACGTTTTTTAGTATTATGTGATCACAAATAATTGTTTATTTTGCAAACAAAATACTGGAATCGAAACAAATTGAGATAACAAAGAATGCATTTTATTGAATGTAAAATGTTTGTACATAAAGTGTGTACAAAGATGCAAAATCCTTGATGAGGAAATTTGCAATGAAATTGAAAAACAAATGTAAATGGCAAAGGGAAATCATGCTTTGTATTGATTACAACATTGGCCACCATCCACTGTAAGTCTAGGTTCCAATGCTTTGCACCAGTCGATGATGATTGGAATGTTCAGTTGCCGTCTGAGGTCCAACCGTGATGAAAAGAGGCTCAAGTGTTCACAATCAATGCCTTTATCCCTAAATTTTGTCTGGACATGTTTTCATTTTTTTTCTTTTTCGTCCACCGGGATGCCCATTTTTGCCTAAGTCGCCCTTTCGGGTTTTCAACTTAGTGGGCTATTATTGTTTTTTCATTGTCCCTAACTTTTGCATGGACATTTCTTTTTTTTCGTCCATCGGGACGTCCATTTTTGCCTAGATTGTCCTCGCGGATGTCAATCTAGTGGACTTTTATCCATTTTTTTCAAGCATAATATTTTTTGATTGTATCGGAGTTCACGGGCGATGGTAACTCCTCTCCATCCATTGTGGTGAGGATCAGGGCTCCGCCTGAGAAGGCCTTCTTGACAACAAAGGGTCCTTCGTAATTGGGAGTCCATTTGCCTCGTGGATCCGAGTGAACAGGTGAATATCTCTTGAGCACGAGTTCGCCTTCACAGAATGTTCAAGGAAGAACTCTCTTGTCAAAAGCTCGTTTGAGGCGTCTCTGATACAATTGACCATGACAAACGGCTGTAAGGCGCTTCTCTTCGATGAGATTCAGCTGGTCGTATCTGGATTGAACCCATTCAGCTTCATCAAGACCTACTTCCATGATGACTCTGAGCGAAAGAATTTCGACTTCGATGGGTAAAACTGCCTCTATACCATACACGAGCGAATACGGAATTGCCCCAGTAGAAGTGCGAACTGAAGTTCTGTAGCCATGCAGTGAAAAGGGAAGCATTTCATGCCAATCTTTGTAAGTCTTGGCCATTTTATGGACAATCCTCTTGATGTTTTTGTTTGCTACTTCGACGGCGCCATTCATCTTGGGCCGATATGGTGAAAAATTGTGGTGCTCGATCTTAAATTCTTGATACAACTCCTTCATCATGTTGTTATTTAGGTTGCTTGCATTGTCTATGATAATGTTGCTAGGAATGCCATAACGACAGATTATCTCTTTCTTGATAAATCTGGCAACCACTTGTCGTGTAACGTTTGCATAAGAAGCAACTTCAACCCACTTGGTGAAGTAATCGATGGCAACCAGAATAAATTGATGACCGTTGGAAGCCTTCGGCTCGATCATTCCAATCATATCTATACCCCACATGGAAAATGGCCAAGGTGAAGTCAAAACATTCAATGGTGTTGGAGGCACATGGATCTTGTCTCCGTAGATCTGGCATTTATGACACCTTTTGGCAAAGTTGTAACAATCTACCTCCATTGTTGTCCAGTAATACCCAGCCCGAAGGATCTTCTTAGCCATAGCAGGACCTTTAGCATGTACACCCTCGCAGCCCTCATGTATGGACCTTATGATCGTGTGTGCTTCATGTCTATCAACGCATCTGAGCAACACGGAATCATATTTCCTCTTGTACAGTATACCACCACTTAGGAAGAATTTGGCGCAAAGCCGTCTAAGAGCCTTCTTGTCAGTGATAGTGATACCCTCGGGATATTCCTGTTTTTCCAGATATCTTTTAATGTCGTAGAACCAAGGCTTGTCATCAGACTCATCCTCGATTGCTAAATAGTGCGCTGGTTCGTTCAAGTGATCAATGCGGATATGAGGAGCTTCATTCTTCCACTTGACCTTGAACATGGATGCTAAAGTGGCAAGAGCATCAGCTAGTTGATTTTCCTCTCTGGGAATATGATGAAAAGTGATCTCATCAAAGTAAGGAATCAACTTCGCTATGTGTTGTTGGTACGGAACCAGCTTGGAATCCCGAGTCACAAAGTTCCCTCTGACTTGACCGATGACCAAGGCAGAATCTCCATAGACTTCAAGAATCTTGATTCTCATGTCAATTGCCGCTTCAATACCGTAGATACATGCTTCGTACTCACCCATATTGTTGGTGCATGCAAAGCATAATCTGGCAGTGAAGGGAAGGTGAAAACCTGTTGGAGAGATGGGGATGGCACCGATTCCATGACCTTTAGAATTGGAGGCACTGTCGAACACGAGCGTCCATCGCGCCCCTGGTTTGGGTCCTATGTTAGGATCTGGAGTCTCATAATCTCTGATAAACAGAACATCCTCATCGGGAAAGTCAAACTTCACCTGTTGATAACCCTCTATAGGTTGATGAGCAAGGTAGTCAGACAAGACGCTTCCTTTTATTGCTTTCTGGGTAACATGTTGGATATCATACTCAGTTAACAGCATCTGCCACCGAGCAATCCTTCCCGAGATAGCAGGCTTCTCAAATATGTACTTTATCGGATCCATTTTGGATATCAACAAAGTAGTATGGAAAATCATGTATTGTCGTAGGCGTCGAGCAGCCCAGACCAGAGCACAACAAGTTTTCTCCAAGAGTGAGTATCTGGTCTCACAATCAGTGAACTTCTTGTTCAGATAGTAAATTGCATGTTCTTTTCTGCCAGTGTCATCATGCTGACCCAATACACATCCTATTGATTCATCGAGGACGGTGAGATACATGATTAAAGGCCTACCAGGAACCGGCGGTACTGAGATCGGTGGCTCTTGCAAGTATTGTTTTATTTTGTCAAATGCTTCCAGACAATCATTATTCCATTCAACCGATTAATTTTTTCTTAGTAAGTTGAACATGGGTTCACAGGTAGCCGTCAAATGAGAAATGAATCTTGAACTGTAATTGAGTCTGCCCAGAAAGCCACGAACTTCTTTTTCTGTTTTGGGAGGCGACATGTTCTGAATTGCCCGAACCTTATCAGGATCAACTTCAATGCCCTTCTGACTCACAATAAAGCCCAACAGTTTACCAGATCGAACTCCGAAGGTGCACTTCGCATGATTCAACCGCAATCTAAACTTCCGGAGTCTGTCAAACAGTTTCTTCAGATGAACCAAGTGATCATCCTCAGTTTTGGATTTGGCAATCATATCATCCACGTAAACCTCAATCTCTTTATGAATCATATCGTGAAAGAGGGTTGTCATGGCACGCTGGTATGTTGCCCCTGCATTCTTTAGACCGAATGGCATGACTTTGTAGCAAAATGTACCCCATGGCGTGATAAAAGTAGTCTTCTCCATATCAGTTGAGGACATCTTGATCTGATTATATCCTGAAAAACCGTCCATGAAGGAAAAGACAGAGAACTGCACAGTGTTGTCTACCAAGACATCAATATGAGGTAAAGGAAAATCATCCTTCGGGCTCGCCTTGTTGAGATCTCGATAATCCACACACATTCTGACTTTGTCGTCCTTCTTTGGAACTGGGACGATGTTGAAAATCCATTCAGGATATTCGGAAGTGGCTAGGAACCCAGCATCCAGCTGCTTCTTTACCTCTTCTCGGATTTTGAGTGCCATATCGGGTCTAGTCTTCCTGAGCTTTTGCTTGACAGGAGGACATCCGGGCTTGAGTGGCAAGCGATGTTCAACGATGTTGGTATCCAACCCAGGCATATCTTGATAGGACCAGGCGAAGATATCAACATACTCTTTCAATAACTTGACCAACTCGGAGTGTACATGCTTAGCGAGGGATGCACCAACCTTGACTTCTCTTCTGACCTCATCAGTACCAAGATTAACAACTTCCACTGGCTCTTTGTGTGGATGAATCTCTCTACGCTCGTGCTCAAGGAGCCTTGCCAGTTCAGCCGATAATTCACAATCTTCCTCACCATCTTCTTCGGCTTGGTTAATTGGAATTCCAGAATTACAATGGATGTTTGCCAAGTTGTTATCAATGCTTTTATTAGTTCTGCATGTTTATGAATATGTTTAGAATGAGCTATTTAAAAAGTGAAAAAGAAAAGAAACTTTTGCCATTTGTTTTTTTTTGTGAAAAAGTAAAATAAAGAAAGAAAATAGAGCATGATTTTGAATGCAAAAAACTTTTATTTATTGATCACATAATATTGCAAAAGCGTGAGGCCCTTTATAAGCTATCCACTCGTCTCGGGCGAGGACGAGGGAATGAGAAAGCAAAATGCATTACATGTTATATGGGAAAACCACAGGAATCAAGGTAGATGTCCAATTGTTGAGCTTGAAACCCGGCAGACATTTGCGTACAAAGCTTGAAATCTGATTACTGGGACTAGCATCATTAGCAGCTGCCACGATGTCACCTTGCTAGAAACCCGCATTATGGATCTTGATCAAGTTGCCCTGCTTCTGACCAGAGGAACCAGGTTGACGACCAGGATGATAACCCAATCCACAATGATTATGCTTCTCAACCACATCAATCACGTGCCCCTAGCCTGACAAAGCGCCTTTCTGGATAGTCTCCTTAGCACTCTTAGCAGACGCTAAAGTCAAATGTGGTGATCTACTTTGACTAGTTGAAGCAGAGCTCATCTTCGAACTCGAGACACTGCAACGGCACCTCAGTTATGCCTTCTTCGGTCTCGACGTATTGAAAAGATGATAACTCGCTTACAATCAAATCCTCTTCACCACAGACAATGACAAGCTGGTCCTCAAACATGAACTTCAACTTCTGGTGTAAAGTGGATGTAACTGCCCCTGGCGCGTGGATCCATGGACGACCCAATAGGCAACTGTACGCATGATTGATATCCATCACTTGGAAAGTAATGGTAAACAAATGCGGCCCAATATTGATGGGTAAATCCACTTCTCCGATGACTTGCCTTCGAGAACCATCAAAGGCTCTGACAACTAAGGCACTTGGCCTCATCTCGTTTCCTTCTACCAGTAATTGACTCAATGTGCCCTTAGGCATCACATTGAGAGAAGAACCGGTATCCACTAGAACACGAGATAACAGGATGTCTGTACAGGTTACAAATATGTGCAGCGCTTTATTGTGGGCAGTTTCTTCAGGAGGTAATTTCAATTCATTGAAACCCAAATACCGACTTGCAGTTATGTTGGCCACAACATCATCGAATTCGATGATGGATATTTCTTGCATAATGTGGGCGTTGTTCAACACTTTCAACAAAGTTGATCTGTGCGTGGGCGAACTCATGAGTAAGGATAAAATTGAGATCCTTGAGGGAGTCTGACCCAACTGATCCACAATCTTAAAGTCACTTTTCTTGATCAACTTAAGGAACTCTTGATCATCAAGGGTCTCCTTGCTCTTCGAAACATCCTCAGACGGGATAGTCGGTACTGGAACTGCGGCGGAAGATGCCCCTTGTTGAACAGTAGGGGTTGCAGATGCAGGCGTTTCCTTAGGAGGAGCAACAGTTGGAACTTGAACAGGCTTCGTAGTGACCTTCGGAGCAAATACTCGTCCACTGCGAGTCATATCTCCACCAGCCGTAACATTCACGATCTCTGATTCGGCGAACCTTATCTCTTGACCTCCAGAAAACAGAGAAGACCCAACTTCCACGGTACCTCTTTAGAATTCTGATATGGAAACGGCCTCGGCGGGCAAACAACGATGGGTTGCGCCCTCTTCTGTTTAGGGGATTCCACAGAAACCTTCCTATAGACAAGGGTAAACGGCTCAATAGCAGCAACTTCCTCAACAGGTTTAGATCTGGCGAATTACACTTCGCCACGGTTCATCAGAATTTGGACACAATCCTCCAGCCTTCAACACTGGTTGGGATTATCGTCACAAATCCGTACACCCCATCACCCAGAAAATCTTCTCAATCACCTTGATCCACTTCTTCGCACTCTCCGGATCATGAGTGCCCACAAAAGTTGGCAGATTGTTCCTCTGGAACTTCCCCAAAGCGCAAAACGCATCAGGAGCTCCACGATTCTGATTGTTCTGAGTCATCGCCTGAGCAAGTGAGTCTAGCGCATCAGCAATAGCACGATCGTTTCTTCCAGTCATCCTGCACGCCACCAACAAGGTTAGAAGAAACAAAACATCGACAGTGTACACACACTCATCGACTAACAGGGAACTGACATCATAAAACCTGGCCGGACAGACCGGCATGCTCTGATACCACTAATGTAACACCCTTCTACCCAATAGACATTCACGAATAATATAACAATAATTATCAGAGTAAAATCCCATAAGAGCGTCACATTTCGTCATAAAACATCAAATAATAACATCCTGCTCCGTAACACGGGTTATAATTATCAAAATTAAATCATTTACTACGCAGCGGAAAACTTCAAAAAAACATCATAAGTTATAACATCAAATTTTTTTTAAAACAACTTCAAAGCATCATAACATCATCAATAAAAGAACACTATGGTTCGACTCAAACGCCCCGACCCGATGTTACATATCAGAGCAATACCCTCTACTCGACCAAAATAATCAAAATACTTCAAGTCAGATCTTCACGCACCAAAAAGCTAATCCTAATCACCTGCACGTTACCCACATGGAGGCAACATTCAAACAGGCAGGGTGAGTAATCATAAACCATTATACAAGATATAAGATAAGAAATAATAATGTAGCATGCATCAAAATAAAACAACATCGTCATTATACATCGTCGTCATCATACATCATGAAAGTCATGTCATCATTAACATCATTCATTCACAATCATGCAATGCCACATAATATGAAATGCACAACACTGACTCGTGCATGTGGTACCAATTCGTCATGTTTGATGGACACTGGGCCATCACCCTCCAAAGATCCCCACCAATAGGATCGATTCTACACAAGAACCGAAGCAACGTCATACATCCCAATCCACACAATGGGATTGAAGCCACCACTGGACCAAAGTCCAAAAACCGTCACTGGACCGAACTCCTAAAATGCTATGAATGCATGATGCAAACGTCATAATCGTCATTGTCACAAAATCGTTACATTGCATCATCATTCATAAAATTAATACATCGTGTTATCTCATCATCATCATGCACCAAAAGTCATCATAAAACATCAAGGCACAAAGCATCACAAGATAAGGAAAGAAAAGAATTTAAAACGAACCCACTGCTCCTGCTCGCCTGCAGCTCATCCGGTGAAGCAGCGCGCTCACCTGGGTTTCGCCCGGCGAAGCAGGGGCGAAACATCTTCCCCATACAAAATTCAGAAACCCCACTTTTCACCTCTCCCTTCGCTTCTATTTTCGCTCGGCGAAGCAGCTCGCTCGCCTAGGCTTCGCCCGGCGAAGTAGCGGCGAATCCCACACTCTCATACAAAATCCAGCAGCATTGTTTTTCCTCCTTCCCTTCGCTTTCACTTTCGCCCTGCGAGGTTAGGGCGAATTTGCTTCGCCCGGCGAGACTGGATTTTCGCCTGGCGAAAGTGTGCGAACTTGCAACTTCTCAGTTGCGATTCTGCACCATCTCAGACCCCGAAAGGTCTGCGATTTCAATACAAAACAGTCCAAAAAAACTCACAATTCATCACAGACACATCACAACAACAACAATACATTAAGATAGGTTTTTATCCCTAACATTTAACACCTCTCAAAACCCCAATTTCGTCATGAACTCGTCAAATTTACCTGGAACCCACTACCTACATGCATCTACACCTATATCAGTTATAATGATGAATAATACTCCCCATACCTTAGAAAAATGCTTCTGATTCCTCCTCTCTGAGTTCTTCTGAAACTTCTCTGAACCCTAGCTTTCTCCTTCCTTTTCTTTAGAGCTTCACTAACTTTCATGATTACACAAACTAACTTCTCATTCTCCTTTTTTCCCTTAAGTCACTAATACCCTTTGGACCCTTAATATAATTTTTCAACATTGTCCTTACTTATTCTCGCACAATTACCACTTAGCCCTTCCTTTTATTTTAAAATAATAATAATAATTTAAATAACATTGTCACATTATTCCATTATTATTATTATCGAAATAATCCCTAATAAATCATATACTCCTAACATTATCAATACCCCACAACATAAATCATCAGACATCACAATGATTCACCAAAAATTCACCAAAGTATGAATATTTAAAATAAACCAATTAAATAAATATTCTACTGATTTCGGGGTGTTACATCAATCGTTGTTCGAATCGTTGGAAGGGACTAAAAAAAAAATCTACAATATTTAGAGGGACCAAAAACTTCATTAACCCTAAAAATTAATTTATCCCTGAAGATCATATGTTGGATCTTTGCTCCTTGATATTTGGGAAAATGTTTCACCTAGCAAGTATTTGTTTCTGATATAAAACAATAAAAGGGTTAGAAAAAAAGGATATAAAAATAAATGATTTTCTTCTCAAGTGAATATTTCAAAACACAATCCTTAAACTCAGATAATTTTCTGCACTTGCAATTCATCGCTAATGAAAAAAGTAAAAGTGGAGGATATAGATAGTTGCAATCGCTTCATGACATTTCTTTATCAATTTTAGATATCAGAAAGTCTTTATAGTGAAATTTTTTAGGTATCAGGATCACTAATGGTAGTTTCTTGAGCGTTGATAATCATGAAATGAATGACAAAGATTTGTTTAAAAACGCTAAGTCATCCCCTCGGTTTCTATAAAAACCGAGGTGAAAATGTTTTTTTAATTACATTGTTTACATAGAATATTGAAAAAAATAATACAGTAAAACCAGAATTTTGGTGTAAGAAGTTATCTGTTCCAAATATTGCACGCATTCAATTTCTAAAGAGCTGTCTGGTCCAACCATTGAATGCATCCTACTTCTATTGAAAAAATGTTTTTTTGCACTTGCAATCCATCATAGAGAACTTTTACAAGCTTCTAAATACAACAACAATAACAACAACAACATCAACACCATTTTGTGAGATGGATCCCAAAAGAATGATGTGATTTCTACTTCTAACGAGGTTGGAGCGACTACATATAAGTTAGAATTAGGGTAAAATGTGTCTAACGAGTGCTTTTACAGTAAAAAGTTATGTATCTTATACCTTGGTTATTAAGGAAACCGACAGGATATATCATTTAGTTTACAAAAAAATTATAATAAATAAAAATAGTTTCCTAAATTGTTTTTCCCCTTGGAGTTTTTGAAAAACCAAGGTAATATGTGATTTATACTTCTAAAAAAAATGAATCATGGTGCGCATTAGAATCATATCCACTAGAATAGCAATGATCATCCATATTCAAAAATGTAACGTATCTTTTAGATTTTCAAGGCGTTTGAGCTTCTCTGATTGTTTCACTTCCTATTCTACATTTTATTTAAACATTATTCCTTGCTTCAACGTCTCATTTCAAACTCTTTGTGTCTTCAAACCTAGTTTCGAAGTCTTTTCTTTTCCTAAAAAATGTCTTCAACAACCTTAGATGAAAATCTTTTGTTCGTAATCAATGAAAAGTTTGCCGATTTTGATGATTTGAAAGACAAAGGTTTTGATCTAAGGACAACTATTCGCAAACAAAAGTTGAACAGTTACTTTGACATTCTTAATGGACGCATCTACATTAATCTCGTTAAAGAGTTCTGGTTAATGTCTTCGTTGGGCCATCTGGTCATGATGCTGAGTCAATCCAGTCATATGTCAATGGCTTTCTTGTTGCTCAGACAATAAAATATGAAGAGGAAGGTGTTTGTGTTGAACATTATAGATTCAACAATGTCTTTAAAGATCACCTTCGCCTAATTTATGCAACCAACGATCTTCATTGTCATTGACATATATAAATATGTTGTTTTATGGGAAGAGATACCTGTTAAGAAAGTGTAGTTGGGCCTAACTCAACCCTACAAAATCGGTTGGTAGAGTGAGGATTACCCCCACTTATAAACACATGTTCATGCCATATATTGTCCGATGTAGGACTCTTAACACATCCTCTCACGCTCAGGACTAGATAACTGGAGCGTGGAAATAAATTGTGGGTGGCCCGATAGTGGAAACCATAGAAGATGGCCCACCGGATCTTAAACGAGGCTCTTGATACTATGTTAAGAAATGTGGTTGAGCCTAACTCAACTCTACAAAACCGGTTGGTAAGGTTGAATTGGAGATTACCAAACGTTCTTTGTGTGTTGTGTGATTAATTCAACCGTTGTTGCTCCAAGAATCCGAAAGAATAATTTAAATGGTTTAAATACGAAATTAAAATTAAAACAAAAGTATCGCATTGTTAACGCCTATAAAGACAAAAATCTAATATCTTAATAATATGTCTCCAAGAATGACCCAAAAATGGAATGCCAACTCAATTGAAATAAAATACTAGTATTCTATTTATTTAACAGAAAATTAAGGTAAAAAAAATTACCTTTTAAATTTATTAAATAATTAATATATTTAGATTATAGGTAGTCTAGATACATTAATTTTTTAATAAATTTAAATTATTTGTTTTATATTAAAGACCAAAGAGAGTAGTAAACAACTTAAATAATAAAACATTACTTCCTAAAAAGGTAGAGTTAACATATCAAATTTGAAATAATAAGGCTATTTAATTAAGCAAAAACAGAAATTTATGTTAAAGGTAATACTAATATTTTCATCAATCAACACATTTATAGTAAAAGATATGGCCACACAACCAATAAAAGGCTAAATCCACCTAAAAGACACAAATATCAAAATGAAATAGGTATTTATCAATATTGTAAATTAATATAATAAATCAAAACTTTTGACTGAATTAAGTTTAATTATTTTTTATAAAAAAGAAAATAATTGTTATGCACAGTCGGTCTAAAATATTTTAGACAATCAGTACATCACAACTATTTACAAAGAGCTATGATATTTTAACACCCATTTTTTCTTACACCGTATACACACCGTATAATACAACAAAGGAAAATGTGGCTGCACAAAAACCAAAGTAAGATAATTTAATAAAAGAAAAAAATTAATAGATTTTAGATATAGTAATACGGTGTAGTGTTATAATTTGGTGTCAACCTATCATTTTCCATTTACAAATGATATTTTTATACGTAATTAAAGAAAAAATCAAATATTTATAAAAAATTAACGGCTATGATTTAATGATAACGTAAAAGTTCTTTATACAACTTTTAAATATTCTGTGTGTAGTATATATACGTCTAACTTATTACAACTAACTCACACCAACACCATTTGTGAAGTTTAAGAAAAAGAAAATCATAGTTAAAATACAAACAACATAATGAAACTTCAATATGTTATTCTTATTACTCTCGTTGTCGTTTTGGTCTCTGCAACCATGAATCAAGCTCTAAGTTCCAATGGTGTGAGTCCTATCAATGTCAATGATCCACATGTCATTGATATCGCCAAATTTGCTGTTAATGAGCACAACAAAGAAAGTAAAACGACCAAACTAAGTTTTGAGAAAATCTTAAATGGTGTTCCTGAGACAACATCTGCCGGGACTATTTACCGTTTTACCCTTTCCGCCACTGCTGGTTCAACTTCTAACGAATATGGAGCTGTTGTGTTGGAGAATCCACAGCACTCTTTGAAACTCATACATTTTGCACCTCTTCATGACTAAGTTGTTAAATGGTTGTTATCAGAATAATTTATTTCATCTTTCTTGTTGTTTGGGATTATGGTATCAATAAAGTTTATGTTTTGTGTTTCAATAATGGGTTGTTGATTTAATAAATTATAAGAAGTTTTCATTTTCAAAATTTTTTAACTTTTTAAAAATTTTAAAAGTTATTTATTTATTTTTATTTAGTTTTCTTACTGTTCCGTCATTTTATCACTAAAGGTTTTGCTTTTGTAAAATTATAAGGTTACCCCAGCTCTAAATCAATTGTGCTTAAATTAAGAGTTTAAATTGGGTATAATACAAAGTTAAGGAATAGTCCTTCTCATATGTGAGAGGATTGGTTTAGTGGTGGCAAACGGGCATGCCCGCCCCGTTTAGTTCTACCCCGCAAATGTCTGAAAAAAACGGGACGGGCGGGGGTGGTCATATTTTAGGATGCGGGCCTAAAATCTAGGTCCATCCTGCAAAAAAGTGAGGGTGGGGTGGGAAAAGCCCGCGGGTACTGTACATTTTAATCTTAAAAATGCAAAATTTTATGTAAATGCTTGTACCCGCAAAAGCCCGCGAAAAAAATGGGACGGGGCGGGACGGACACATTAGAGGGTGCGGGTCTAAACCCTTGGCTCATCCCGCACTAAAGTGCGGGTAAAACGGGTATGTCCAACGGGCCGAGTCCGTTTTACCACCCCTAGATTGGTTGATAAATTTGATTAATAGACCGGCTCAATTTACTTAGAGATCTAAAGAAAATTTTTAAAATGAGTCTTTTAAAATAAATAAATTAAATTAAATTTTATATTTAACAAGAGTTGAACCAAAGCCTTAAAAAAAATAGAGTCTCTCTTCTACCAATTCAATAATAAAATTTTATGTAATAAATATGTTATTTAAAATATTTATGATAAAATTAAAAAAAAATTTAAGACATTTTTATAGTACAAAATTTTGAAACCTAAAGCTCGCCTTATCCTTGGACCGGCCCTGCTAATTAGATGTCTTTACTTTTAAATTTTTGCCTCAATTTTAGTGTAATTCTTTTTATGTTTGTTGTTCTCTCTTTTATATTCGCTTGGTTCATTTTTATGTGAGAACATGAGAATGAGTTTGAACCATTAGATTTTAAAATAAATGGTGTAGATTATGTGTCAGTTTTTTTTCTCTCTCCTCCATCATTTATTTTAATAATAGAGGAGAGAGAAAAACAAAAACAACACATAATCTCTACCATTTATTTTAAAATCTAATGATTCAGATTCATTCTCATGTTCTCACATAAAAATTGCATTCTCATAGGATATGAACACACACACACATATATATATATATATATATATATATATATATATATATATATATATATATATATATTAATAATAACTTTTACTTTTTAAACAATAATTTTATTTATTTATAGTATTCGAAACTTTTTAATAATTTATTTTAATTTTTTCTCTTTATATAATAAATAGTTAGAGACAATTTTGACAATATTATAATCAATACTACGTTAAACTTTAAAATCACACTTAAAAAAGAATAATTTTTATTAACAAAAATTGAAACGGAAGAAGTATTTGAATACTCAAATTTTTGCTTATAAAAGAAAAATCAATTATGCTTAGAAACATTGAACACACTTTTATATAAGAAAAATCAATTGTGCTTAGAAACATTGGACACACTTTTATCAAATAACAACCACCTTTATATATTTAAACATTATTGTCAGGCCATTAGTTTAAACATTTTTTAAAATTATGTTTACAATATTATATATTATATTCAATTAAATATTACAAATATTTTTTCAAAAAAATTCTTTAAAAAAATGGTTTAAATATTTTTGTATGTATCTTATTTTAAATATATCAAACTTTTGTTTAAACTTTTTTGAATATTAAAATTTTAATAAAAAATTAATATTTTATTAACTTTTTTGAATAATTTCTCATAAAAATCAATTATGAGATGTATATTTTAAAAAAAAATGTGATTTTAATTATATTTTAATTTTCAATAATATATATTTTTGGTATTGGATATCAAAATTAATCTTTTAATTTATTAAATAAATAGTTTGAAATAAGGTCTATTTTTTGAATGATTTTTTGTAAGAATTATTTTTAAAAAATACAAAAAAAAAACAATGTAATTTATTTTTGAAATATAAATACAAAGATCACATAAATGAGAAGGTAAGGATTTTTTATCCAGCTTAACCAAAACTTTTAGAATTTATGTATATGGAAAAGTGATAAATCTTTTAAAAAAGAGATTTGCCGTCTATTTTAAATTATGATCTTCTCTGATTCAAGAGATTAATCAATATAATTGCGCTTAAAAGATATTTGATAAATAAAAATGTGCGTAAAGAATATTGATCGATAAAAAAACATACCCAAATAAAATAACAAAATTTCAGAATCATGGAAATGTAGATTCGCCAAAATCATAAACATAAATTCTTTTAATAAAATTATTTTAATACAGAAAAAAACAAAAATTGCAAAATAATAAAAATCTTTTTATAAGGAAAAACATAAATTTAAGCTAATGGTAATAATATTCTCATAAGTGTCAAATCCTTATCTTTAGTAAACTAAAAATAAAAAAAAACATAAATTGCTTAAAAGATATGGCCACACAATCATTAAAAGGCTAAATCAACCTATAAAACAAATTATCCCATCCTATGAGATGGAAAACACTTTATAAAAAAATCTAAAATGTCTCTCAAATTTTCGAGATGTATCTCCTAACGTGTATTGTCTTAAATTAAAATATTAACTGATTCAGAGATACATCTCCGAAATATTTTAAAATATACACCATAAATTTCATTCTGAACGACATTTTACACGTTTATTGTTCGAAGATGCATCTTCGTTTAGGGTTTACGGAGATGCATCTCCGTACCTTATCAGAACAATGCAAATTATGTTTGTTTGATAGTTTACGCGGATGAAAGTGGTTATTTATAAATGTTAAGAACCCTGTTATGTGATGAGATTTAAATCATACAATCGATATGCAAAAATGTCATATAAATCTAGATGGTGCAAAAATGACATATATAAATAAATTCGAAATACATGATAAAGTAGAATGAAGTGATAATAAAATACAATCCATAATGAATCAAAAGTACAATTACTATTTAATACTGTGTATGTCTGACTACAGCTCCTCTGGCTCATCGTGCTCCTCGGCATCCACTACTCCTCATCCTTTGACGTTGTCTCCGGTACATCGGTGTCTCTCATGCCTCCATCATAATGGCATTTAGGACTTGCCTCACCTCAGACCCATCATGGAAGATACCTTTGTCAATGTCTTCCTGCGCAATCTCCACTATGCGGCGACATCTCGGCAAGACATCATGAGCATGATCTAATTGTGCTTGTTCTTCCTTTAATATCTCCTGATGAGCTGACCTTGATGGATCTCTTGGAGAAACCTACACCATATACAAATGCGACACCCTGAATAACCATCTGATGTACTCGTTGACATAGCTCTAGTCACTCTCTGTTATGGTACTCTATGCCTCCTCCGGTACCAGATGATTAAGATAATCATTAAACATGGCATCCATCTTAATACATGTCATAGAAGGAGGAGCTGAGACAACAACGTGTTTGGGAATAGTCTAAGTGTAGTCAAACTGACGCATGACTCGCTCATGCAAATGAGAAAATATGAGACGTGGGTCGTAAGCCAACCATCCTGAGTATAAACTATGTCGTCAAATTGATGCGTCTCATGGTGATCGACATAGCTATTGAAGTTCATATCCTCGGCAACCAAGCAGTCAAGATACACTCTGAACGACTCTATCGTCTAGTTCCCTCTGAGCGGGGCAATGCAGAAACACGCGACATATCCTCAGTGTAAGTCGATACACATGACCATCCAGAGATGCACGGGAAGTGCTAGAGGATCCAATCATCAGTAAGGGCGTTGCAAAAATGCAATGAAAATAATATAGAAACATTAAAAGACCAATAAATATTACCGTCAGTAGTGTGATGCTGCCTGTGGCCTGCTTCATCTTCCACGTACAACCCTCTGATAACTTTGAGTATAAGTAGAATAAACAGGAGGCCCCCAAATTTACTCACGGATCCGCTCGAAGTTCTCAAAGTACCGTAGGTAGACGACATCTGTGTAAGTGGAACTCTTGTCCATAAAAATTGTAGTGCCAATCAAATATAGTAGTTATGCTCCCATAGCACACACTCTATGGAGACCCACCTGCTAATTATCGCCTCTAGTCTCCTCATCTCTAAGGATTTCATTTGTATATACCTTTCAGGAATTCAAACCTAGCATGATCCCCTTCGATTTTTTCAAACTCCCTCATGGCATCCTCTGAGTCAACTCCCAGATAGTCTATCATCATCTCGAGTGCCACGACTTTGCTAATCCTCTCAGAACTAGATGTTTCCCTCTGATTGGAAGATGCAGCAAACACAATACATCGTCGAGTGTGATAGACATCTCACCAAGCGGGAGATGAAATGATGAGGTCTTGGTGTTCCATCTCTCCACAAATGCATTAAGCATCTCGTGGTTGACCGTAATATAACCGGTCTAGCATATCTAAAAAACCGTCCACTAACAGTACTACTTTGAACGTTTCTCCCACTTTCTCCATTACTCATAGATGATCTAGGGAAGTTATTACTTGAAAATGCTCCTATAAATAGACCTTGGACTCACACTTTCAAGGCATCAAAGTTTTATACGAATTGTGTGCAATTTATTCTTTCATAGTTTTAGGCATAAATCACCATTGTTAAAGTGGTAGCTTTCTCACATCGGGGAACTACCACACCTTTAGTGTTTAGGCCTAAAATTTGTGTAACGCTTGGATCAATCTTGCCGCCATTTAAAGTCTTTAATTTAGTTTTATATTCCTGTTTTTATCTTCAGGTTCATTTACTTTTACGCATTTATTTTCCTGCCTTTATTTTCTCGCCTTTAATTTCCGCCATTTACTTTTACGCTTTATTTTTCTGCCATCGTTACTATTTCAAGCTTCTACCTTTTTCTTCAAATATCGCTTTTAATTATTTTAAACCGCTTATTATGTCTTTATTCAATTCAACAACCCAAAATTGTTTATTTATTTCTGCAATCATGTCCGACTAAATTTTTAGAGTCCGGGATGTGAGGACCGTCATTCCGACGGGACTCAGTAGATTCAGTTGACGTATAATTTTAATATTAACTTGTTTTTCTGGTTCCAATTTTTAGTTTTAAGATTTAAAAGGTTTTGCACGACAACAAAAACACTAAGGTTTCGAGCCAATAGCGCGATTGTGTGAGGCTCAAGCCAGATAGTAAAAACTGGATGGTAACTTCTAAACACAACGACAACGCTTTAGGATTAATTAGGACTTGTTGGTTTTCAAAAGGTATTCCGCGGTTTAAATGGGTGAGGGACAAAAAAACATTTATGGTTTCGAAATATAACATGAGTCAATAGCACAACAGTGTGAGATTAATCTTTTTAAACTAATATTTTCTGCCGAAAACTAATTTAAAACATAACATACGCCAAGGATTTAGTGAGTCCCCGGTCTCGCTTTAATTAATTTTCTCCCAAACCGACTTTATTTTCTTGTTTTAATTTTCCTTCTTAAAATCCAAAATTATATCTGATTAGCCTTATATTTGAAAAGCGATAATAGACTACAATAGGTTGACATTGGTCTCTGTGGATTTGACACTTTTTATACTATTACTGGCATTTCCGTGCACTTGCGGATACACATCAAGTTTTTGGCGCCGTTGTCGGAGACCAACATTCAATATTGTGATTCCGTTGTTGCACTGTATAGACTAAGGTACTCTTGTTTAAATTCCTATAATCCTAGGTATATGGATCACCCAAATTTTCTTTACAAATACCACTCCCAGTATTTTGAGGAATCGCAAGATTCCCATTAATCCAACCTCGAAATATTAATGGAGGATTTCATTACGATGCAAACTCACTCTAGGCTAGAATCTGTGATGGAGCGCTTTGTGGCGACACTAACTCTCCAGAATGAAGAGTTTAGAAAACAATGTCTCCATACTAACGAAACCCTTAGGCAGCTGAATACCGTGGTCGAGTCCCTTGCAACTCACAACAAGACATTGGAGACTCAAATCTCCTTGCTTGCACAGACACCTCTAGGACCCTCCCCTGAGAGACATGAGGATGTTATAGCAACCAGTAGTGAAAAACAAATAGAAAAATCCTAAGGAAAGTGATAATGAGTTTGAGGAGAGTTCTGGTGATAAAAAAGTAGAGATTGAAAAAAATCCACCGACACCACCCGAAAGGGAGGTTGTCGAAGAGGTAGAGAAGGAAGCACCTTATGTTGTTCCTCCTCCCTATACCCCACTGATTCCTTGCCCGCAAAGGTTTGTGGAAGCTAAGGTAGACTCCCAATCCAAAACTTATGTGGAGGTATTGGAAAATATCCACACCAATGCACCCTTGTCTGAGGTCCTGCATAAAAAGAGCAAACTAGAGGACCATGAAACTAGGGAAATCACTAGTGTTAAGAGGGGAAGGTTAACCTTTGAAGTGGTGGATGAAATAATTAAAACTAAACTTGAAAAGCTGATACTCAGAATAGAGCCAGAACCACCACCACAAGTTCAGAATAATGAACCACCCCACAGAAGGAAGAAAAGAAAAGGTGAGGGATATGAGATATGGCTTGATAAGTGGCCATGGAAACCGAAGATTATTAAAATTTGGATCGAGAAATCATTCTCGAAAGAACCACCATGAGTGCTTACACTCCAGAGCTGTCGAGCTACCGACGTTAAAAGAAGTGCTGCGTGGGAGGAAACCCATGAGTTTTTTATTGCTATGTTTGTTTGTTCGAATTTGTAGAAAATAACGAAGTGAATCGCTTGGCTTGATCTTCTCACTAGGTTTTTCCTACATCTCTTAAACTTATTTCCTTAAATTGAAGACAATGTAGGATTTAAGTGTAGGGGAGGCGTTTACTGATTTTATTTACTTTCTGTTTTCCGTATTTTTCTATTATGTTAGTTGTATGTCATTGATTGTTTCTTTTATGCTATAACTTAATGTATATTTTGAGTCATTATATGTGTTGTATAGTAATATACGCGTGGTTTTCTGCTCATTATTGAATTTCCTAATTTCTTGAGCCATACCAAATTTTTTGAAAAGACTTAGGAAGCCCAATTTGATACTAAAGTATATGCGTTGTGAAGAGAGGAGAGGCTAGGACGATGAGAGTTAGGAAAATCCGACAAGATCGGTATTGCCCTAACACCTCAAGACTCCTAATTATGCACATTAGTTTAAATCTCCATTGAATTTTAGTCTTAAGCTTCTGTTTGTTGAAAAGTGTTGAGTCCCTGCTTTTGAGGTTGGCATTAATTTTGGTAAAACTAACTTAGCAGAAAGATGTTGGACAAGATGTCCTAACATGTTGAAGTAACTGCAGGATAAGATGTTTGACAAGATGTCCTATCAGGTGGATTCGACATCTTTGTATGTTACTGCTTTTTTATATAACAGGTGTGCCATATGTGTTTGGAATATGACCTGATTCCAAGTGGCATATGAGATTGTGGAATCAGAGATTCTGATTCTAAATGGAATATGCAGTTTCCTTGAAAGGAGACATTTTTGGTAACTTGGGTTTGAAGAAAGGATTACGTCGTAAATTCTGAGGAAGTTAATTGCTGCGCTTTTGAAGTCCAAGTCCAGCTGTGGATTGCAATATAAATAGGTTAGAGTTAACCTAGTTTGTTGGTTGATTATTACAGCTGTTTAGAAGTACTAGGGTTTGTACTTTTGTGAGCCTCTCGTGTATTGTGTGAATACTTGAGAAAGACTGTTTATTGAGTTGTAATATTTTCAGTCACTGTTGTGATTGGAAGAGAATTGAGAAGGGTCTCATACCTAGGAGAGTCTTAGGTAGAAATATAGGACGTGTAGTTTCTAGGTGCTAAGTTGTAAATGTTGGAGTTTAGCTTAGAACCAATTCTACTTAGTGATTTCATTCCTGGCTTGGTAGCCCCCAGACGTAGATGTTGTTGATCACCGAACTTGGTTAACAATTTCTGTGTGTTGTTTACATTCTGCAGTTTACGACTGTTCTTCCTTAGATCCTCGTGAGAAGTAGAGATCAAGTGTCACGACATCCTGTCTGACATCTTCGTGATCTGCTTAACCAGAATTTCAAAAACATTCTCAAAGTAGTTTCTTTATCTAGTCAGGCACCATCTGTAGTCGCTAAGTAGGCTAGTCGACGAATAATAATTGAATGATATTTTGTGAGGAAAAAAAGATGAATAAAAAGGAAAAGCCGCATTTTACTAAGTTAGGTGACTCTCACCTAGTCATTTAATCCAAAAGAAGTGGTTGAATCCTATAAAATAAAGAAAAATGCATCTTTGGAAAAGAATGAAAATTGTTAAAATTTGAAGATGTTATGATCATAATCACTAACAGACCGTCTACCATGTTGTATGTGAGATAAAGGGCCTTAATGTGACTGTCATGAATAAAAGAAGATAAAAACAAATAGGAAAATTAGACTTTTATTCAGTGGTATGATTGGAACTAGTGTTCATAGGAGGGAGACTTGTGCCCACGAGAGTGGTTTATGTTGTTACAATACCCTTAGTGTTGCATTAGTACCTATTGAGTCGTTCCTAGCCAAACTAATTCTCATTAGCCACGTATAAGTAGTTTTGATACTTTGTTATTCCTTATGTATTTATAATTATGTTGTTGTATTTCATTTATTATATGCTAGCTAAATTGCTTGAGGACAAGCAATGGTACAAAGGTAGGGGAGTTTGATAACAAGAAAATACATAGTGTATTTTGACTCGATTCACATGTATTTTAGTGTCAATTTTATATGTTTTTATTGTGTTATGC